>CM040439.1:37882180-38018952 GCA_022702705.1 Papilionanthe hookeriana x Papilionanthe teres
CACTTTTATTTTACTTTCAATTGATTGGCATAGTTGTCAGCCGTTTTTTTTTTAATTTTCCTTTGTGATGTTGTTGTTGAAATTTTTGAAAAGGTTTAAAACATAATTTTATAAAAATAAGGTTTTGATTTAGTTTAATATATATATATATGAATTTTGAAAATAAGATTTTAATTTTGAAGACTACAAAATCAAATCGATCTCATATAAATGATAGTCTAAATGACCAAGCATTTCGTTACAAAACATGTAGCTATCACGAAGAATAGATACATTGCTTGGGGTGAAACTTGATCAAGTAAACTAAAGAATTCATGACATCCGTTTGATCTGCGAACCATTTTGACCGACAATTTCCCCTATATAATATGAAGGAATGAGATAGGGTTTATATTAATTTGGGGTCTTTAAGTTTTCTATAAGAGCATGCCCCTATAGTTAGTTACATCTTAGATAACTGAAGTTACCTAAGAAAAATCTTGATATAGTTCAAGAAATAATTATATTCTTGACTTCCAAAAGGCAAGATTTTCAAAGTAAATCTAATTGTCGGAAATTTAATAGGTGATTGGCTCGAGTTTTGGAACATTACATTTTATCATAATCCATGGGAGAGAAGGCTAGGGGAAGGACATAAATTCAAGAAAATCTTGATGTCTTCCCAAACTATCCTATGGTTTGGCTTTGATTGAGAATAAATATTTGATGTTTTATCCTGTCAATTTTATTACTTAGGACTTACATTCACTTGATATTGATCATGTGAAAGGCCTGGAAGATAAGAGGATTTATGTCATACCTAACGACAACCTCATAAACCTAAGACGAGTAAAGGTTTATGTTGTATAACACAGTTGTACAAGGGCCTAAAGAAAAGGTGAGGATTTATGTCGCACTAGGCAAGCTACCTTGAAGTCGTATGGCTTGTTGTTTTAACTAAGGAATGGTTTTGCTGACGTAGACAAATTTTGCTGTTGAAGATGGCCGTGCTGCCCACTATGCATGCTCCAAGCTCCTTGTCGTGGCAGGTTTAGTTTAAAGAAATGACAATTTAAGAGAGAAGAGAAGTGTTATGTTTTGAAAACATTTAAAATTGAGATGTTTTATTAGGGAACATTAAAGATGATTATAGCGACACTGGTTAAGATCCCATGGTTCCATCATTCTAGCACCACTATTTTCATCGGATTCACTTAGTCCAAATGAATTTGCTAAACTCAACTTAATGAGTTATATACTTTCATTTAAACCGTGGGAGACTCTGTTAGCAATACGTAGTTTACCTCCTCCGAGGGATTTCTGATCATCCAACGAGACGTTTTAATTTAATTGCAATTGTGATTTTTGTTTTGTTTGTGATTAAATTTTGAGTTGTTTTATTGTTTGCATGTTATGGCGGTGAATTTTATCATATTTTGATTTTTAACTTTGATTTTGGTTTTAGTTTTTTGGCTATCCTAAAAGGTTTTAGTTTTCATGCAGGGTGACATTGTTGTTTAGCATGCAAATTGGCAAGAAAAGGAAGTACGGTAGAGTGCAGGTAAGTAAATTGCAATAAAATAAAAGCGTACCTGGAAGTTCTTCCCGTCATCTGCACCTGAAACTTTAGTATTCTGGCAATAAGCATTTATGATTTGCAGGAAAGCAAAACCTATGGATATGGTCGTCATGAGCTTACTAAGTCCTAGGTCATAACCCAGTGAATTCCATTCATTTACGAGATATTTTCATTTAATAAATATAATAGGTGCAATAGTCCCACAAGGTGTCCAGAAGACTTGTGAATAGGTCCAGAAGAAACCCGGATATTTCACAATACTTTTGAACTTCCTTGAGGTCCTTTTGGACTTATTATAGTTATTAAATGACTCATCTTTCATACCCTTATGCTCAGTGAACTAGTGTTTTGATTATCCCTTTGGATGATGTAAACATCACTTAAGATTATACTTAAGAATTATGCGGGCAAAGGCCCTCAAGGCAAAGTTTAATCTTTTTAGAGTTGAGCTTATAGTGTTTTAAAATATTTCAAGTTGATTATATTTCTCTTGTCTAAACCTTATTAAGAAAAAATGTGATTAAGCCTGATTCACTATTAAGCCCTTAAGTTTTAATGAATAATTATCAGAAAAGGAAATTAAATTTGCATGACTATGATTCTTATCAAATTATTGCATTATTATTATTCCATCAATTAGGGGAGTTAATCAGTGAGTTATCAACTTCCAAAAATCAACCCCTAATATTAAGGATCATTTAATTTAATTACCTTCCAAATCAAAATAATAAAGAATTTATAATTTTTATCTTTTGATGGTACAAATTAAAGTTGGTTTCTACCAATTAATCCCATCATGTTCCAATCATGTAGAAAGTCAAATTAGGATCATAAATTACCCACTTACCCATTTTGATTAAGCCTAAATATTCATTTAAGGCTCACTTTCTTAAAATTACCATTTTGCCCTTAAGAGGCCAAATACCTCATAATTCACCATGTTTAATATGAATGAAGTTGAAAATTTTATCATACCTCACCCATGGGTTAAATAAAACACCAGAGGGAAAAAAGTGATTTTTCTGATTTTAATTATTTTATATAATTATTTTAATGCAGAAAATAGGATTTTTAATGAAAATTCAACAACTTAATGAATATGCAACATATGACCATGACAAAATTAGGGGAGGTACTACTAGACCAGAGAATCATTTGGACAAAATTTCATGATTTTTTGAATCTTAATTTACATATTAGAATTGTTTTAGGTTTTTGAGTATTAATTAAATATAAAATAATATTTAAGTGAAAAAATAAGTTTTATATTTTTTAAAAATGTTAATAAGGTCAGGGAACCCAGAGAACCAAGTTTCATGTTTTTCTAAATTTTAATTTAATTATTATAATTATTTTAGTGGAATATTGGAGAAAATTAATTTTTAAACTTTAAAAATTATTTCTAACCTTTAAAATTTTATATGTTTACTTAGGGGTTTGGGAAAAATATCCCAATTGTTCCTAAGTGATTAGGGGACAATTTAGGATATTGTCATAATTTTATTAATTTTGTGATTTTTATATTTTTTTAATTATTTAAATATTAAAATGAGGGTTAAAAATGAAAATTTTATTTTTATTAAAATTTTATTTTTCATCGAGTCCTCTGGTCACAAAGAACTCCCAAATTTAATTTCATAATTTTTTGAGGTGTATTTTATTTTATTATGATTATTTTAATGTCCAAATAGTAATTTTTCTTAGAAAATTTATTTAAGTATTTAAGATTATTTAAAGTTGGTTGAAACTTTTTAGGTGAATTGCTCTTATCCTAAAGCACACTGGAGAACAATTTTCAAGTTTTTTCCACTTATACTTAGGTCCAATTAATTTCCTTTAGGTTTAGTGAGTTGATTAAAATTAGGGTTCCCTTTAATGAGTTAAATCAAATTGATATTTTTCCTATGCTTCTCTGGTCACAGGGAACCTACCAAAATAATTTTAGATTTTTATAACCAACATGCTAATTATCACAATTAATTTATCAAATCAGGGACCTAAACATGGAAAAATAGATAACTCTGTCTAGGGATCTCCTCTAACCTTGAAAAATTCAGCATAGATTCCTCATGACAGAGAGAACAAGTACCCTAAATTGCATGCAATTGTGTAAAGTATCAATGCATGGAGAATTAAAATACTTAGAACACTAATAAATTAATTAAAAGTAAAATATGCGTAAAAAATTTATGAACCTAATTTCACAGTATTCTCCTTTGTTCACTGAGCAAGGGCATATTTTTATTTTATTTTTATGATTTTTCTACACCAAGTTATGAAATATTCAAGTCCAGGCTATTTAAATAATTCAGAAAATCCTTAAAATTCTATTTATCCTACTCAGCGCCACGACATCCTTAACCGCGACGAAAGCACACGAGGCAGCCACTCATTCGACGCCGCCATCTGAGTCAGCACGCCCTTTTCGTCTCGCGGTTCTGTTCTGCTTGATCTCCACCGTCCATCCAATACACACATGATCAGACGCCTCCCCATCATCATCCACAAGCGTCCTAACCCGTGAACCGTCCACCTTCTAGACCTAATATCTCGCTCGATACGTAACCAAATTAAGCGTGGTTGGTCTCTATCGACGCATCTAGACTAGAAGAACACATCTATACGGTTATGATGCACTGAAATTAAGTAAAACAAAATGGAGAGTTCATGGAGGCTCGGGTTGAATTGAACTTTCAATACATTGGTCCAAGAGGGAAGGCCTCGATTGGATGTGCTCGGCACGTTCGTTGGAGTCCAAGGAGCCTAGAGATTGAGCCTCTAGTCGTGGCGAGTTTTTGATCCACTTTTCGATATTTATACTTACAATTATGATATAAAAAGTTAGCAACGACACCAAAAACTTGATCCGCATTGAATATATACTGATGATTCTGTTATGGATTTTATGATTTATATTGTGGATATTACGCAAGTATATGTTTCGTTATCAAGTAATATAGGGATCTAATGGAGTCCTAGATATCTATCCCATAGGGAAGTTAGAAAATTTCAAAGACAAATTAAAGTAAACTTACTCAATAATCTAGTATACGGAAATTAAGAATACTTAGACTAAAATAGACTAATGCTTAAAGTTTGAATATATGATTTCAAAAAAGTATCTTTCTCCTTGTTTTAGAGAATTAAGTGAATGAAGAATTAAATAAGTTTTTAATTGTATTGTGCTAAATAGGAGCATCCCTATTATTTACCCTTTGGTCCAGGTGCAAAGAACATTGACTAGTCTTTTGTTTGATTAGTGAATCTGCGGCTAGGCTGGGAGGATACCGACTGCCACTTCAGAGCTCCCACGTTCCCCTCGCCTGAGGGCTAACATCTACACTTCAGCTCTCAAACAATAAGACCGAATTGAATATTTTAGTCTGTCACACTAAAATGTCCAATTCTACGCCCGATAGTTAATATTTCCCCATTTATTTGCACCCTCCTTATAAGGCTTTTGACTTCCCTGAATTTTGGATGTAATCTTTACTATAGTTGTCAATTCAACATATGTTAAGAAATCAATTGGCCAAATTAAAAGTAAATTAAGATTTAAGTTAAAGATTAGCACAATTTCTATTTTCATATTTTTAGGCACAACTACTTTAATTCATCATTTCACGAAATCTCGATAACAAGGAGAAAGACTAAGGAAACTACTCAGAATGCATGGCAAAAATAACACAAAGCATGGATTTCAAAGTTAACAAACAAATAACAAATATACTTATCTCAATTCTTCTCCCCAAGCAGACTCTTTGAAGTTCCTTTGACTCTTCCTTCCAGTACAGCACACCAAAATGCTAAACACTTTATCTACTCACTCAAAAGACTCTTAAATTATACTTAACTTCCACACAAATGACACAAAACTGACACAAAAATGATTAAAATTCGTCTCTATTTATAGAAGGGATCAAATCTCCAAAGGTTGCTTAAGCACCTCTTCAAAAAGCGTCCAGGTTCAATGTTTTTTGGCTCCTTTCAACTGTCTCGCAGTCGGCGACTTGATCTCGCCGTCGGCAACTTGATCTCGCAGTCGGCGAGCTTCTAGAAGATAGGCTAACCGCGCCGATCTCGCTGTCGGCGGGCTCGATCTCGCCGTCAGCGGGCTCCTTGTAATATATTAAAAATCTTTCGAAAAAACTCACCGTCGGCGGCCTAAATCTCGCTGTCGGCGGGACAGTTCAATTTTTATCAAATTGAGTCATTTTTGCTCCAAATTCGTTTCTTTTGTGCTTTTTGCTTTCAGTACTTATAAATCTTCATTCCTGTAATAAAACAAAGAAAATACCTTTCTTTAAAGTGCAATTTCATATAAAATTGGTATGAAATTCTTAATATATTTTTTAGTGATCAAATTGCTCCAAACATAACTATTACTTGTCCTCAAGTAATTTAGATACTACAGAAAAGTAAATGATTATTTGTAGTAAAGTTTTAATTCAGAAATACTATGAATTTGATTTAAATAAGTATTATAGTAAAGTTTAATAGAAATATTTTTAAAATAATTAAACTAATTCTATAAATGTAAGGCTATTCAGTTTTCAAGTTTAAGATTTCTAGTCTTCTATTTATTTCAAAATGAGTATACTTTTCAATACTAAATTACTTAAGATATTCAGATGATTGGAATTTCATGAAAACACTACTAAGTAAAAGACTAATCCATATATATAAGTTCAGAAATGTAATTGAAGTTTATTCTTTAGGTTGATTCAAATGAAGTCAATTTTTGATAAGGCATCTCCTCAAGCTTCTCCTCGCTCTCTCTCTCTCTCTCTCTCTCTCTCTCTCTATATATATATATATATATATATATATATATATATATATATATATATATATATATATATATATATATATATATATATATATATATTGGATTGATTTTCAATCCCTTTTTCTTTACTTTTTTAAGTGAGGATTACTATTTTTGGTTAGCTCTGTTAATAATTTTGAACTTCATTTTCCTCTTCGTAAATTTGAAGCTGGAAACATTTACTTCTCTTATATATATTTCAAAGTTTTTACTTTATTGAGTTTCAATCTTTTCTTTCTCAACTAAATACTCAAGAATTTCATATTTGAAAATATAGTTTTCTTTACTATAAATAGTTAACTATATTCTTATTCTCTTATACTAAATATCCTTAATCTAAAAATTAGTTAATCATTAAAAGTATTTCTTTTAACTTTCTATAATAATTAAATAAATCAATTTTAGTTTACTGAGTTAAAATTACTACAAAAATTCATTTTTATAATAATTTTGAAAATGTAAATTAAGAACAATTTAATAATTAAATTTGTATTTTTCCCTCCCCCAAACTTAAATTTTTATATCTATCTATATAGGGTGAAAAGGAAATAAACTGTAATATTTAAATCATACCTTCGAGCTTTACGTATTTCTTCTTTTTGAAGTTCTGCAGACTTTTTCCATTACTTAATTAACCTGTACTGTTAGTATTTTTCTATACACCAAATATTAAAGAAAGTGTTGGGTAAAGAAGTTTAATACAATACTACCACATTTTATACTAACATATTATACTACATCCACATACATTTACTAATTCAATCCAAGGTTACAATAGTAGTCTGAAAACATTTAAAATTTAAAAACTATCTAACTTTAACAACAATATTAAAACAATCTACACTACATCATAATCAAGTTCATAAACTAAAACATCAAAACTAAAATGTAAAACAACAAACAAACAATCATAACATTAGAATCTATAACTAAACAAATAAACATAACATCTAATCTTCTGCATCAAAGTCCCAAACTATATCGTCATTTCCTTGATCGATGGGTGGATTAGGTGGTAATGAGTATATCGAGGGCAATCAAGAAATACAACATCAAGCTCTCCTCTCCTATAACGATTCTCGGCATCATAATAGGTTATCTCATACTACGAATGTCTCTAGAGATACTCGCTGTCATAATCATGTCTTCTCTCTAAGCCTCCAATTCTCGGATCAATATGCTCCAGTTTTTCTTCTATTTTCTCAAAACTTTTCCGCTGTAAAGTCATCTCATAAATCAAATCTTGAAGGGTAGGAGTACTATAGGGAGGAGGGTCATAACTGGTAGAGGGAATATCTCTACTCGAAGAAGGTACATAGCTCCTACTCCCAGATTTCCATCCTTCGTGGGATTCATATTTCTTAATATTAGCCGGAGAAATGGGTTTCATAGGCTCCACCCATTCCTCATCATCTCTTGCCTCTATCCCAGATAATTGGCAGAGTGCATAAATCAGACCAGGGTGTCCTAGTCCTCCTCCACTTTCACTTCTTGCGGTGGCTAATATATTCTTATAAATTATATTTCCCATATTAATACTTCTTTGGTTCTGAATACAGAACTTCAGAACTGCTCTATCTCTTGTTACCTCACTATGGTGGTAAGTAGGTAACAAGGTAGAACAAATAAAATAGTGTCAGGCTTTAGATGATGCATTCAACATAGAAAGAGGGAAATTTACCCATTCTCGCTGCTTCATTTTCCAAACTCCTTTCCCGTCAGTGAGAAAGTCGATCACCTATTCAAGTGGTTCTTCCATAGTTCCAAATGTATCATACTCACTGGTGTAGGGGTCTTTCACTTCATAATAAGCATTTAATCTTGTAGCGCTGAATTCCACAAAAAAATCCTCTAACCTTAACCGGTGCATCTCCAGCCTGCGTCAGGTTGGCATATAATTCTTTTACCACTTCCATAGCAGCTCTGTTGGTTATGAAACATAAGTTTTCCCATCCTCTTTCTTTAATTATTTGCTCTACTTCACCTCCAGGACTTTTGAAAACTCGATCCTGAATGCATTTCTTGCTTAAATATTGTGAAAATATCTTGATTGTGCCCTTGCATTTCACAAAACGAGTTTCATCATAATCCATTTTTCTCTTTTGTCGTGGAGCCATTTTTCGATCTGTGAAATTCACAAAAAATCTTAACTAAACTTCTAAATATTACTAAGATGGCTTCCAATAGTTACTAAAATCAATTTAAATCAAGTTCCATGAATTTCTTCCAAGTCTTTTCTTCTCATTTCAATTTTTTCCAAAATTCCTCAGTATAGAAGAAATTCATGGTGAAAATAAAAAATTTTTACGTAGGAGTGAAGCTCTCACCAAGGGAAGATAAAATCCAGCGTCAAAATGTGTTGAAATCACTTAAAATCCAAGATTCCACAATCCCTAGGTGTTTTTTTTTGAAGTTTTGAGGAAGGGGACGATGAATAGTGTCGGTTGACCGGTCAAATAAAGTATATTTCGTGATCTCACTGTCGACGAGAAATTTCTCACCGTCGGCGAGCTAATTAATTCACCAAGGCCAAAGTTTCGGGAAAATCTCGCCGTCAGCGGGATTTTCTCGCTGTCAGCGGACTTTTCCTCGCCGTCGGTGGACTTTTTCTCGCTGTTGGCGGGGTTTCCAAAATTTTTAATATTTTTAATTTTTACAATGTTTTAAATCTTGATTAAGCCTTGTTGATTGTTCCGGTCACTAAATTTGATATATTTATTATTATTTTTCATTAAGATTAGATACTAAATTAACACATAAATTCACACAACACAAACATTATAACTTTATTAATGAAATCCATGAACTTACAAACTTCAAACACTACAAAGCTAACAATTGACTTATCAAATTAACCCAAACACATCTAACTCAGCATTGCAATCCACACCACGATACTCTAAATGCTGAGACAAAAAAACAACATAAAATCTCATATAAAATGAGATTATCTACATAAAGTTCAAATTAAATCAAAAACTAAATTCAAATCAACACACATACATATAATATGAATAGAAATCTTTGCTACTCATCGGAATCTGAACTGATCTCTTCTCTGATGTTTCCAATAGAACGTAGGTGCACAAACAAATTATAGAAAGGCCTGAAAGGGAATTCTACAGTAAAATCTTCTTCAATCCACCCTTTCTGTCTCAATAATCGTATAAAACTTGCCTCCAGATGTCCTATATGGTCAAAGTGCTCCTTTATTCTCCAATCGATGTAATCGAATAAATCAGAGATATTATCAATAGAATTCATCACATTCTGTAGTTCCTTTTCCAATCCTTTAAGTTTCCTTAAAATGAGGTTTGTTCTATCAGTCAGGGGCTTAAATAAAGGATTGTTTTGGGATGCTTGATCAAAAATAAATACTGTTTCATCATTGTTACCCAATATAGGAAACATATCTGTCGGATCTAGTGCTTTCCAAGGTAATAGGACTTTTTCCCAAGCTTCGTAGGAAACTTGGTATTGACTACATAAAGCAAATATAATTTATGGGTGTCCAAGTCCATGAATTGACCCATGCACAATTAATCCTAATGCAGACTTCACAATGATAGATCCAACATCAATAGGCAATCCAAATTGAATACAATAATTTAAGATTTCGCATTCCTTCGAGACTTTGTTTACTCTCATAGTGGGTAATAACTTTGATGAAATAAAGAAATGCCAATGCTTTGAGTCGGTGTTAAGAAGTGACGCAGAAAAACTAACGTACCCATCTTCTCGTAATTCCCAATCATCAGGTTTGTCGGTCAGATATCTGTAGATCTCATTCATGTTGTATCTTGTAGGAACAAAATTTAAATAGTGGCAAACAGGGGTATTTTCAATCGAGTATAATAAATTGATTCGAGAATGAGTGAAAGTTACCCATCTACCTCTTACGTAAACACTTCCATTATGGATCACATGCAGATTAGAGTAGAATTCCATGACTATTGGAACGACTACAGTAGATGTGGTATAGCAGAATAACTCCCAACGTCGCTGAACAATCATTTCTTCAATTGTTGTTGAATTCTCCGCTCCTCTGTTTACGAATCCTCTTTCTTTAATCAGGCGTTTCTTCATCAAAAACTTGTTGAATAATCGCTAAGCCTCAAAACTGATGAACTTTCGTCGGGTAAAAACTCCGGATTTCGTGGTTTCAAGTGGGTTGGAGGCCATAATAGATTGTTTTGGATGGACTCTAGTCATTTCTAAGGAAGAAGATAGTATTAAAATGAAGTTTTAAACATTTTTTATAAAAAAATGGCCTTAGAACAGTCCAAAACCGCAAAATAACTCACAAAAACAACTTTTTAACTATCTCACCGTCGGCGGGATAGCTAATAAATTTAAACTGAAATTGGGCGCACCGATCTCGCTGTCGGCGGGATCGATCTCGCCGTCGGTGAGATTAGGTAAATTGCCCAATTTTCCCTCCGATCCGAATATTTTCTGATTTCTTCGTATAGATTCAAATTTGTGATGATTCTAAAAAGTAAAATGAGTAGAATTCATTCTATATTTTAATATTTTTTTCAATAACTTTAATAGATAGATCATAATTAATAATTACTATAGATTGCCTCCCATAAAGCGCTTGGTTTAACGTCGTCAGCCCGACCTAATTTAATTAGTAATCAGGTTGACTGAGCATTAAAACCTCTTTAAAATTTGGTCTTATCCCTTCAAAATAAGGTTTTAATCAGTGTCCGTTTACTTTAAATCTATGCCCGAGCTTTTGGATCTTCAATTTCTATAGTTCCATATGAAAATATTTGAGTTATAGTGAAAGGTCCTAACCATCGAGATTTCAATTTCCCAGGAAATAATTTCAATCTTGTATTATAAAGCAAAACTTCTTGTCCTGGTTCAAAAATTTTCAAGTTAATCTTCCGATCATGCCATAATTTCATTTTTTTCCTTATAAATTCTATCATTATGATAAGATTCATTTCTTAATTCATCTAATTCATTCAATTGTAATAATCTTTTCTCACCAGCTTCTTTCAGATTGTAATTAAATTCTTTAATTCCCCAATAAGCTTTATGTTCTAATTCAACTGGTAAGTGGCAAGTCTTTCCATAAATAAGCATGTAAGGAGTCATTCCAATCTGAGTTTTATAAGCAGCCCCGTATGCCCATAATGCAGTGTCTAGACTTATAGACCAATCCAATCTATTAGGGTTTACAGTCTTTTCTAAAATACGTTTAATCTCTCGATTAGAAACTTCAGCTTAATCCATTTGGTTTGTGGATGATAAGCGATTGATATCTTATGAATAATGTTAAATTTTTCTACTAGTTTGTGAATATATTTATTTCTAAAATGAGAATCTCCGTCAGTGATAATCACTCTCGACATTCCAAATCTAGTAAAAATATTTTTCATTAGAAACTTTGAAACACTCTTAGCGTCACATCGAGGTAAAGCTTGTGCTTCAATCCATTTAGAAACATAATGAACAACAACTAATATATATATGAGTTTCCAAATGAAGGAACAAATGATCCCATAAAATCTAATCCCCAAATATCAAAAATCTCAACTTCTAATATAAAATTTAGAGGCATTGCATTTCTTCTAGATATATTACCTACTCGTTGCCATCTATCGCAAGTTTTGATATATCTATAAACATCTCTAAAAAGAGTAGGCCAATAAAATCCAGATTGTAAAATTTTATAAGCAGTTTTATTTGTTCCAAAATGTCCTCCAAAATCAGAATCATGACATTTCTAAATGATTTGTTCTGTTTCTTCATAAGGCACACATCTTCTAATTATGAGATCCTTACATTGCTAATATAAATATGGTTCATCCCAAAAATATGTTTTAGCATCATGAATGAATTTTTTTTTGTTGTTGCAAAGTTAACATAGGTGGTAAAATATCACTTACAATATAATTTACTATATCAGCATACCATGGTATTTTCCACTCATTTATATTATATAATTGTTCGTCAGAAAAACTATCAGTAATTTCATTATCAGTGTCAGATAATTCATTATATTCTAGTCTTGATAAATGATCCGCAATTTGATTATCGGTTCCTTTTTGTTAATGATCTCAAAATCAAATTCTTGCATTAGTAATATCCATCTAATTAATCTTGGTTTGGAATCTTTCTTTTGCATTAGATATTTAATAGCAGAGTGATCAGTATGCACAATACATTTATTTCTAATTAGATAAGGCCTAAATTTATCAAAATCATAAACAATTGCTAATAGCTCTTTTTCAGTAACTGTATAATTCAATTCAGCATTATTAAGAGTTTTACTAGCATAGTATATAACTTTAAAAATTTTATCATATCTTTGCCCAAGTACTGCTCCTATAGCATAATCACTAGCATCACACATAAGTTCAAATGGTTTCTCCCAATCAGGTGAAACTATTATAGGTGCTGTGATTAATTTATCTTTTAATAATTCAAAAGCATTTAAGCATTCAATTGTGAATTCAAATTTCTTGTCCTTTTCTAAAAGTTGGCATAGAGGTTTAGTAATTTTTAAAAAATCTTTTATGTAGCGTCTGTAGAATTCAGCATGTTCAAGAAAACTTCTTACCCCTCTCACTGTAGTTGGAGGTGGTAATTTAGCTATTACTTGAATTTTTGCAAGGTCTACTTCAATGCCATATTCTGAAATTTTATGCCTTAATACAATTCCTCCTGCAACCATAAATTGACATTTTTCCCAATTTAGAACTAAGTTAGTTTTCTTCCATACTTCTAATACTTTTTTAAGATGATTCAAGCATGCTTCAAATGACGTTCCAAATACAGAGAAATCATCCATAAATACTTCTATTCCATCATCAATTAATTTACTAAATATAGATATCATACATCTCTGGAATGTTGCAGGTGCATTACATAATCCAAAAGGCATTCTTCGAAAAGAAAATGTTCCATAAGGACTAGTAAATGTAGTTTTCTCTTGATCCTCAGGAGCAATATGTATCTGATGATAACTGGTATATCCATCTAAAAAACAAAAATATTTATGTCCGGCTAATCTATCCAACATTTGGTCTAGAAATGGTAATGGGAAGTGATCTTTCCTAGTGGCTGCATTTAATTTTCTATAGTCAATACATATAGGCCATCTAGTCACTTTTCTTATAAGTATTAAATCATTATTTTCATTAGCTTTAACGGTCACTCCTCCTTTCTTAGGAACACAATGAATTGGGCTTACCCAAGCACTGTCCGAAATAGGATATATAATACCATTATCTAACCATTTTAATATTTCTTTCTTGACTACTTCTTTCATTATTGGGTTTAATCTCCTTTGAGGATCTACTCTTGGCTTATGTTCATTATCTAAAATAATTCTGTGCATACAGATTGAAGGACTAATTCCTTTAATATCTGCTGAAGTCCAACCAAAAGTTTTCTTATATTTTTTTAATGTGTCTAACAGTTTTTGTTCTTGTGATTCATTCAATTCAACTGATATAATAACTGGTAGGGTTGAATGGTTACCTAAGTTAGCATATTTTAAATGATTAGGTAGTATTTTTAATTCGAGTTCAGGAGGTCTAATAATTGACGGAACTATATTCTTTTCAGCGTTTTCAGTATTATCCAACATTTCAAATTTTTCCTGTATATAATCCAGTTTTTCATTATCTGCTTCTTCAAATAATTCTATATTTTCTTTTTCTAACTTTTCTTTATAATATTCTTTAAAATGTTCATTTTGCAAATTTTGAAGTATTTCCATTTGAAAACATTCATCATCTTTTTCTAAAGCAGGATATTTCATTGATTTTGCTATGTTAAAAGTTACTTTTTTGATCGTTTACTCTCATAGTCAATTCTCCTTTCTGAACATCAATCATAGCTTTTCCAGTGGCTAAAAAGGGTCTTCCTAATATTATGGGAATTTTTTTGTCTTCTTCCATTTCTAGAACAATAAAATCTACCAGGAAGATAAATTTATCCACTTTTACTAACACATCTTCAACAACTCCCTTAGGATACGTCACAGAACGATCAACTAACTGAAGAGTTACTGAAGTAGGTGAAATTTCTCCTAATTCTAATTTTTTAAAAATTGATAGAGGCATTAAATTTATGCTTGATCCTAAGTCACACAAAGCTTTTCCATAAAATTTTTCTCCAATAGGGCAAGGTATAGTGAAACAACCAGGATCTTTTAATTTTTTAGGAAGCTTTTTCTGATTAATTGCACTACACTCTTCGCTAAGTGCAACAGTTTCATTATCTGTAAATTTTCTTTTTTTATTTAAAATACTTTCATAAATTTTACATAATTAGATATTTGTTCTAATACTTCTACAAAAGGAATATTTACCGTTAATTTTTTTAAAATCTCAAGAAATTTAGCAAATTGCTTATCTTTTTTATGTTGTTTAAGTCATTGAGGAAATGGTGGTGGTGTTTTTTCTATAGATATTTTCATAGAGATCAATGGATATTCTAAGTTTTGATCTTGTTGATCCTTTTATTTTTCAATTTCCACTTCCTCATTTTTACTTTCTGTTTCTTTCTGAATTTTAGTTTCTAACTCTTTTCCACTTCTTAATTGTATTGCTTTAATTTGTTCTTTTCCTTGGTCTTTAGGATTTATTTCTACATTACTAGGAAAAGTTCCAGGAATTCTATTGTTAAGCGTAGTAGCAATATGTCCGAGTTGAGTTTCAATATTTTTAATTGATGTTCCTTGATTTTGTAATTGATTTCCTTGAATTTGTAATCGATTTCCTTGATTTTGCAAGTGCTGGCCCATACTTAATATTAATTCATCTATAGATAACTTCTTATCTTTAAATTAAGTGTTATTAAATCCAGTGGATAGGATGGTTTATAATTTGTATTTACTTGATTAGGTGGATTTCCTATAGAGCTGTTCATCCATTGTTTATTAGTTGTATTGTTATTCCAATTAAAATTTAGATGATTCTTCCAACCAGGATTATAATAAATCACATAAGAATTATTGGGTCTATTATTAATAGCATTTATAGTTTCATAAGGAGATTGAGAATCTATAATTTGTCCAGATGAGTTTTCTTCTATTATAGTAGGAGAGTAATTTATTCCAAAATGATCTAATTTCTTTGATATAGCAGCAATTTGAGAAGCTAATATAGATATTGTATCATTTTCATGAACACTAGCTATCTTTTTAGAATTTATTCTTTCAGCAGGCCATTGAAAATTCTTAGTAGCCATTTCTTCGATTAATGCATAGGCTTCATCAAATGGTTTTGACATTAATGAACCTCCAGCAGCAGCATCAATGATTGATCTAAGAGATCCTACTAATCCATTGTAAAAAGTTTGTATAATTAACTAATATGGTAATGCATAATGTGGGCATTTCCTAAGAAGTTCTTTAAATCTCTCCGAAGCTTCATATATGGATTCTACAACAAACTGACTAAAAGATGTTATATCATTTCTAAGTTTTGCAGTTTTCGAAGGAGAAAAATATTTGGATAGAAATTTTTGTGATAATTCTCCCCAATTTTTAATAGATCCAAGTGCTAATGAATTTAACCACATCTTAGCCTTATCCCTTAAAGAAAAAGGAAAAAGCCTAAGTTTAATATCATCATTAGATACTCCATCTTTAAAAGTTGCACATAGTTCCAAAAAACTAGCAAGATGTAAATTAGGATCTTCATTAGGTGAACCACTAAATTGATTAATCTGTACCATTTGGATAATTGCAGGTTTAAGTTCAAATGAGTTTGTAGCTACATCAGCGTTTTGAATAGTTAGGTGAATTTCATCTAATGTCGGTTGGCATAATCTCTTAATGGTCTTGGTTGGTTTATATTTTAATTTCTGGATTATTTGCCATTTGTGTTAAATTTATAATTTCTCTCTTTTGTTTTCTAATTCTTTTAATTGTGCACTTTAATTCTGAATCGTAAGGTATTAAATTTTCGTTTCCAAATTTATGCATACATTTTTTAAGTAATATTTAAAATAGTCCGTTACTCTATTAATTATTTTAATAATTTTTAATAATTACCTTAATAATTACTTTACTTCACTTCGTTGGCAACGGCGCCAAAAACTTGATCCACTTTTCGATATTTATACTTACAATTATGATATAAAAAGTTAGCAACGACACCAAAAACTTGATCCGCACTGAATATATACTGATGATTCTGTTATGGATTTTATGATTTTTATTGTGGATACTACGCAAGTAAACGTATCGTTATCAAGTAATATAGGGCTCTAATTTAGTCCTAGATATCGATCCCACAGGGAAGTTAGAAAATTTCAAAGACAAATTAAAGTAAACTTACTTAATAATCTAGTATACGGAAATTAAGAATACTTAGACTAAAATAAACTAATGCTTAAAGGTTAAATATAAGATTTCAGAAAAGTATCTTTCTCCTTATTTTAGAGAATTAAGTGAATGAAGAATTAAATAAGTTTTTAATTGTATTATGCCAAATAGGAGCATCCCTATTCTTTACCCTTTGGTCCAGGTGCAATGAACATTGACTTTATGTTTAATTAGTGAATCTGCGGCTAGGCTGGGAGGATACTGACTGCCACTTTAGAGCTCCCACGTTCCCCTCGCCCGAGGGCTAACATCTACATTTCAGCTCACAAACAATAAGACCGAATTGAATATTTTAGTCTGTCACACTAAAATGTCCAATTCTACGCCCGATAGTTAATATTTCCCTATTTATTTGCACCCTCCTTCCAAGGCTTTTGACTTCCCTGAATCTTGGATGTAATCTCTACTATAGTTGATAATTCAACATATGTTAACAAATCAATTGGCCATCTTGAAAGTAAAATAAGATTTAAGTTAAAGATTAGCACAATTTCTATTTTCATATTTTTAGGCACAACTACTTTAATTCATCATTTCACGAAATCTCGATAACAAGGAGAAAGACTAAGGAAACTTCTCAGAATGCATGGGAAAAATAATACAAAGCATGGATTTCATTAAAGTTAACAAACAAATAACAAATATACTTATCTCAATTCTTCTTCCCAAGCAGACTCTTTGAAGTTCCTTTGACTCTTCCTTCCAGTACAGCACACCAAAATGCTAAACACTTTATCTACTCACTCAAAAGACTCTTAAATTATACTTAACTTCCACACTGACACACAAATGATTAAAATTCATCTCTATTTATCGAAGGGGTCAAATCTCCAAAGGTTGCTTAAGCACCTCTTCAAAAAGTGTCCAGGTTCAATGTATTTTGGCTCTTTTCAACTGTCTTGCCGTCGGTGAGCTTCTAGAAGATAGGCTAACCGCGCCGATCTCACCGTCGGCGGGCTCGATCTCGCCGTCGGCGGGCTCGATCTCGCCGTCGGCGGGCTCGATCTCGCCATCAGCGGGCTCCTTATAATATATTAAAAATCTTTCGGGAAAAACTCGCCGTCGGTGGCCTAAATCTCGCCGTCGGCGGGACAGTTCAATTTTTATCAAATTGAGTCCTTTTGGCTCCAAATTCACTTCTTTTGTGCTTTTTACTTTTAGTACATATAAATCTTCATTCCTGCAATAAAACAAAGAAAATACCTTTCTTTAAAGTGCAATTTCATATAAAATTGGTATGAAATTCTTAATATATTTTCTAGTGATCAGTTTTCTAGGTGTGATTTCGACCAAGCCCAATTTCAGGTGTTGGTTTTGAGCTAGGTTAGAGGTGGTTTGGGATAAAGGTTTGATGGGGGATCTTCTTCTCTTGGTCTGGTGATGGTTTAGAGTTGATCAATTTGTAGTTTGAGGCTATGTGGTGGAGTAATCAATTTTAGCCACAAAATGTCGTAGTTTTTAGCTCTAAAATTGAGCTCAGACTGGGGGAATTAGGGCTGGATAATGGTGGGGATCCTCTTCTCTTGGCTGCAATTAGGTTTGGGAGTAGTTTGAGAGAGTTTGGTTGTGAAAAATTCAGCACCCTTTCCTTGGCCATGAAGGTTCCATTTTATGGCCATGACCATTGGGCTGAGCTCAGTGGGTTTGGATGGGTGCATTGAGTTGCTTAGGTGGAAGGCAGATCAGCTCAAGAGTCCAATTGGAGTGGGATAGCTAGGTGGGTGAGTTTGGGTGAGCTTGGCTTGGAAGTGGCTCTTGGTTTTGGCATTTTCCGGCCACTAGGACTGTAGGCAAAGACAAGAGAGGGTGGCCAGAGGTCAGGCATTTTAAGGAGGGGTCTATCAAGGTTTTAAATGGGATGGAGAGTTGGTTTGACAAAGATCTTTGGATTTGGCTTAAAATGGGAAAGGATCCCCTAAATCATGGGACCCTTGGTCCATGGCTCCCTTAGGGTGGGCTAGGTGGATCTAGCTTAGTCCCTAAGGTCAACTTAGTGGTTGTGGTGGTCTTGGATTGATCAAAATTGACTTGGTTTGGTTACATTGAGTCATGGTTTCAAATTAGCTAGGTTGGATTTAGAATGGGCTAGGTTGGGTTCAAGCTTGGGTTAGGTTAAATTGATTGCTCAGAATGACTTAAATGATTGTCACAAAGCTTTTGGAAGAGGTTTGGGGTAATGGTGAATTGATTTGGGAGGTGAATTTGGTGGATTTGAGGCTTTGGTCAAATTTGAGTATGTTGGGTTGGACTTGGGTTTGGGTTAGGTCAGAGTTGGGTCAAGAGCTAATTGAAGGTTCAAAATGGTGTGTGGGGATGTCATGAAGAGTTCTCAACATAAATTGGGTGGGGATTTAAAAGTTAGGGGGTTCAATTTGGTGGACTTAGGACATGTGGTGGATTTAGGGCAAAATTGGGGGTTTTGGATTAGGTTAGATTTTGGTAAAGCTTGAGCTCAAATTAGGGTGAATTGAATGTTGCATTTGGTCTAAGAGAATGTTATGAAGGGTTTACGATAGAATTTTGGGGAATTGATTGGCTCATTGGGTTGAATTTAGTGAAATTGGGTCACATGGACAAATTTGGGGCTTTTGGGTTTAAATTGAAATTAGGTTTAAATGTGGATCAAATTGGGCTTAAATTTGGTTTAGACTGGTATTAGGGATGATTAAATTTTCAAATTCAAATTGGGTGGAATTGGGGTCAAGTGGGTGGACATTTGGGGTGAGATGGGTGTTTAATGCTTAAGGGGCAAATTGAGGCTTTTTGTCAAAAAGGTCAAATTTGGTCAAATTCGGTTCATACGAATGTTGCAAATTGAAAATGGGAATATTTGAAGGGTTTTGGGAATTTATGGGAATATTTGGAATTTTTTGAGTTTTGGGCTAAGAGGGGCATTTTGGTCATTTTGGGGAATTTTTGAGAAATTTGGCAATTTTAGGTAAGTTTGGTTATTTTGAGTGTTTGGGAGTGTTTTGGAATGTTCTTTGGAGAATTATGGGTAATTTGGGTAATTTTGGAATTTTTGGGGGGATTTTTAGGGTTTAGGGGTATTTTGGGTATGTAGGATATTTTGGGGTAGGAATTTGGACTCTGGGGAAATTGAGATTGGTTGAAAGTGGGTAATATGGAATTATTAGGACTGAGCCATGGATCACCTTCATTTGGTCCTCTATGTGTTGGTCCGAATCGATTCGAAGTTGGAATATGGATTTTAGAATTTAGATTTGATATTTTAATTTAAATTTATAGTTTGAATTTCAACTTATTTTGTAGTTCGAGTTTTAATTTTAATTTTAAGTTTTATGGAATTGATGGAAATTTTGGAATTCGTAAAATTTTTAATTTGAAAAAAATTTAATTTCGTGGGAAATTTTGAGTTAGAAGCGAGTACAAATGGGGAAATCGGAATTTAAATACCGATCTTGGGAGGTGGGAGTCAGAATTTAAGCACTGACCCCGAAGGATGAGAACTGAAATTTAGGTACCAGTCTCAGAAAAGAGAATCGAAATTTCATTACCGACCCCGAGATTTCGTGAGTGTGGGAAATTTCTTGGAAGGGAAATGGAAAATTAGGTAATTTTGGGGGAATTGGAATTTCAATATCGATCCCGGGATTTCATGAAAGGCGGAAAATTTCTCTGAAAGGAGGTGGAAATATAGAGAATTTTGAGGAATCGAATGACTTAGTTCTTATCTTGGAATTTCATGGAGGGCTGAAAATTTCTCATAAGGGAGATGAAAAATTAGGCAATTTGGGGAATCAGACAACTTAGCTCCGATCCTGGAATTTCATGGAGGGCGAAAAATTTCTCAGAAGGGAGATGGAAACATAGGGAATTTGGGGAATCAGACGACTAAACTTCGATCCTGGAATTTCATGGAGGGCGGAAATTTCTCAGAAGGGAGATGGAAACATAGGAAATTTGGGGAATCAGAAGACTGAGTTTCGATCTTGGAATTTCGTGGATTCCAGAAAATTTCTCGGATAGGAAATAGAAAATTAGGGAATTTATCACATTGAGGAGGAAAGAACAAGGACTCACATCCAGCTCAGAAGGTAGCATAATGTCACATAAGGAAGGAAAGCTCAAGGACTAATATCCAACCTAAGAGGTAATGGAAAGGAAGCAGAATTCAAGTACTGCCCCCTAGATTCCAATTATTTGGAGAAAACTTGACGTTGACCTTTCAGAGGAGGTAGAATTGATGCAACTTGGCCAAGACTAGTAGTCTATGCAAGATTTGTAGAATTTCATGATATTTCAAATTTGTGAGAAGTTGCGCTTGTGTGAAAAAGTGCTGAATTTTTATGGAGTGCACGCAAAAGTGAAGGATTTGAAGACGAGTGCAAGAACACAGAATCTCGAGAGAGAGAAAATTATCACTCGTTTATTTTTTTTATTCATCAATTTCTTTTAATTTGTTTTCATTTCATTTCATTTCATTTAAATTTTGGTTTTGATTTCAATTCATTTTTTTACTTTATTTGACGTGGGTTTTGAGTTCAGTTTGATTTTATTTTTATATTGTTATCATTTTATCCTTTTCTTCTGCATTATATTTTTTTGTCCTTTTCGTTTTGGAACCAACACATGGTTCTTCGACTTTTGACTGTCGCACTGAAAAAGAAATTTCTGAAAACAGAAATCTTCATTAATTTTGCTGAAAGTAGTACAACTGATCATGTGCTGACATGCATCCAAACGTAGATCATGTGTACATGACTGAACAGAGCTGACATATCGTATCATCTGGCTGCTATAAAAAAGGGTGACAACAACTGTCATGACCCGCTGAAAGGGGTAGAAAATTACTGCTGTATGGGACTGCTGCGAGGACGAGCCAACCTGCCAAGGTTACGCTCCAGAACAGAAGTCCCCTTGTGAACACCCAGAGGTACTGCCGTCATAGTGGCAAAGTACAAAAGTTCTCCAGTCCTGGATCCGGCTCGTAGTAAAATGGCACTTTATCTTCATCCATTCTTCAGAAGGTGACTGACATTCTTTTTCTTGTAACTCCTGGGATGCGGTGTTTTGCAAAATCTGCTCAATTTCCTTTTAGTACCAGTACTGATCTGACTAGTAATGGATTTCAACAGAACCTCGGAACTCTCCCAGTCCAACAATCTGAATTTCTCATCCAAACACAATATTACTTTCACTTATAAAAGAGACCGTGCAGAAGGGTCTCACAAAGTCATGGTGGTCGATATGAGGCGGGATACAATCCCCGTCCTCATAAATATTTATGATGCAACTGTTAGGAATACAATCTGCAGGCAAGACATGCCACTCAACCATCCTCTTTATCATTTTCTTAATCTGTGGTGGCATTGGAACCACCTCATCATGCTACAAGATCCCCAGGAGATTGCCTCATGATGCTACAAGAACCACCTCATCTTTAGCAAAGTTATACCAGCAGCCACACTAAATAGTGACTCCACTCTTTCTCTTTTCCATTTTGACGGCTCTGTATATGTCCTCGGCCTCAAGCAACTTGCTCTTCCCAATGCCCGAAGAGTGTCAATGCAGTACAGAATTCCTTCTTCGTCTTTCCTCGAGAATACATTGGTGTATAACTCGAGTCCTTCCAGGATATTGACAAACTTTCCTTGTATGTCTTCATAGTGTTCAAATTCTTGCTTTCTGATCCTTCTAATTTTTGCCATCACATATTTTGGAACTCCTCATGGCGGTGGCAGGAGCATGATAAACTATGGCACATATGGCTCTACATCAGGATATTGCCAACTCCTGAGTAGCATTGAGGCAACTGCATATGCCTAAAATGTGTCATTCTCTTCTATTTGTTAAACATGACATTCTGGACATTTTGAAAATGCCCCTGTCGCTGAAGGCAGTCTGGGTAAACCCGAGTTGCAAGTCAGACACCCAGTCAAGATTGCTTCCATCGGATCCAATGTATGCACGGGATCCTCTGCAGCCTCTGGCTCAGTATCGGTGCGTGGTGCGCTGTCGTCGGTTTCTTTCATTTCAGGATTATATGAATCTTTTATAACAGGTTATAGCTCGGCGGCTAGCTCCCGAGCTTGTTTCCTCTTCATCATGTCTAAGAGGCGACACTTGCAGTGATTTGCATTTCTTCTTTTCGTTCGCGCCAACAGCCTGGAACTTTTTCACTTGAAGCAACAACAAGATCACCATCTGGAGTAGTGATCATAGACAAAACCTGACCATGTCTTGTGGCAAGGAGGTGTGAATCTCTGAATTCTGACAGTATCCTGACCAAGTCTGTAACCTCTTATTTATTGAGCATCAAACTTATGAAAGTAGGTCAGGGTCGCTCCTCAGTCCCGAGATTGATTTCTTTTAATTCATCCACTGTTGATTTGATTTCTTCTTCGAATTCCGGCGGAGCCTCTTCTATTGGTTGATCTTCGTATTCATCTTGGATGTCCAGGCATTCTTCCACTGGCTAGCTAGTAACAATCATGCAAAATCCTGAGTCAACGACAGATCCGATCGTACTAAATCCAAGACCATCTTTCAAGTTGAGTTTCTTTCCTTTGTTATTCCATAATTTTTTGAACGATCGTAACTTATTTTTTTGCATTTTCTTCGGCACATTTCCTTATTGAATTAACTTTTGTACATAAGGCGAAAAGTAACCAAAAGGTAATCACATTAATTCATTAGGATCATTTTCTTCGACAATTACACAAGGTTCAGAAGTAGAAGGAGAAGCTTCGTAAAACTTGATCGGTTTGAAACCATCATTATGGAATTCCTTGACATTCATACTCTCGATCTTTTGAGGATGGATCGGAGTTAGAGTCATAGCTTGAACATAATGATTGATCTCATCATACATTTATTCATATTCATTCTTTCTTGTGTCATCCATAGAAATCTCGAATTGAGGTTTCTTCTGACTTATCATCATTGTTTCTTTATCTTCTTTGGAGCTTCCTTCCACTTCAATGCTAATCGTCGGCTTTGTTTGCTCAACAATCTGGTGAGTTCTTCCTCGACCGCGTCACTAGCCTCGATCTCGGATGCATGAGCTAAAAGAACCTCGACCAACTTATTGTGAAGGAGTGGTGGGAGATTGTTGAACTTGAGTTGTATGGTCCAGTTCATGTAGATCTTTTGAATCTTTGATTTTGCTTGTCACAATTTCTCTTGAAAGTATTGTTCTCTTCGGTGGAGCGTAGTAGGCTGCATCTTCATGAATGCCTACTTCATGTATTGAGAAAGGTTGTAAGTTGATCCCTGACAAGTATATGTGCATAAGATTTAGATGTGAAAATTATGATTTTATAATATGGGATACTACGTAAGTATACATATTGTTTATCAAGCAATATAGGATTTTCTGATTAAGCCCCAAGATATCGAACCCACAGGGAAATGTAAACTATTTAATGAAATAAGAAAATTATATTTTTTACTTTTTAAATGATTTTTGAAAGTATGTTTTGATTTGTAAAGTTTGAAAGTTGTTTTTGGTATTTTTGATAAAAAAGCTAAGCAGTAAATGAAAATTATCAGAACTTTAAAAAACTAGGAAATAAAATATTTTTTTCTTTCGCTTATAAAGGAGTAATAATTATGAAAGTATTGTTGTGGAAGTATTTAAATGTGTTGTGACAAATAGGAGTAAATTTATTCTTTACCCTTACTTGGTTCTATAAAGAACATTGGTTAATTTGAAATTTTAAAATTTTGAAAATGGTTAAGTAGGGAAGATACCAGCTCTCACTCTAGAGTTCCCTCGATTCCCTCCACATGGGGGCTAACTTCTCATAAAAAATTTAAAATATCAAACCAAATTAGGGAGCCTTAGCCTGTCACTCTAAAGTCCTCTAATTTTACTCCCCATTAAAATCATATCTCCTAATATATTTACATGCAATTATATGGATTACAATTCTCACCCATATAATTGCATGTGATTTTTACCAATTGTTGTTTGAGACAATTCTGCATTGGATCTTACATAATCTCACAACAAATTTTAACATCTTAACAGGCCAAATTAGGAAGTAAATTAAATTCATGGAATTAAATCTTCACAACTTATTCCAACTTCAAACACTTATACATTCTACAACAACCCTACATAATATAATTACTCCATGTAAGAAATTAAAAGATAAAGAAAACTACTCAGATCTCATGGAGAAAACACATGCACACATTGATTTGAAAATTGAAATCATAATGAAAACACAACAAGTTTTAATTAAAAACTAAATATAAAAATAGAAGTAAAAACTTATCTGAAAATCCTCTCCACAAGACTCCAGAAGTTCCTTTGAAACTTGACTTTCCACTAAAACACTCCTCAGAGTGGGTTGCCAAACTCTGATGACTCAGAAACATACTTCAGACTTCAATAAAAATTGAATAAAAGGAAGGAAGAGAATTGGTGAGAAGAAGACTTCACTCCAACCCCTATTTCCTTTCTTACACTTTACTAAATCTAAAAGACTTTAAAACTATAAGCAATAAAAGACCAAAAGTAAAACTAGAAGAAGTCTCCTTTCTTTGAAACTACTTCCAAGTCTTCATGATATAATTTTCCAAAATGTGCCTTAGTGTCTCTTCTGTTTGCCAAAAGATGCATCCCTTCATTCAAATTTGCAGCCCATGGGAAGTTAAGAAAGTTACCACGAAAAGTTGCTTCAAACACCCCTTGAAATTGGCGCCAAAAATGAAGAAAATTAGATTTTGAACTGTGGCGCTGACCCGCAATTTTGAATATACTTATATATGTAAGAATTCAACACCACTATTAGAAGATATAAATCTTCAGCAACAGTGCCAAAAACTTGATCATGAGCGTAATTTTAATTATAGTAACAATAAAATATTATAATCTTTTTATCGCAGACGCAAGGATACGAATCTCTCAAGTAATACAGAGCTCTAGTGGAGTCCTAATTATCGATCCCACAGGGAAAACTATTAAAGCCTACAAACTAGGATTATATAAACCAAGTTAAAATTACAACTAAATTGAATCTGCCTATCTGTCACTAATATGCAATCGATAATAAAGTTATTATTTCTAAACTAATTTTACTAACAGATTACTAATAGTACTAAAGTTAAGTTCAAATATATATTTGTAAGAACCTTTCTCTTTTGTTAAGATAATTAAGTGAAATGACAATTAAAATTAGTTTTTTATGTGTTGTGCCAAATAGGAGCATACCTATTCTTTACCCTTTGGTCCAGGCATAAAGAACATTGACTAATCCTATGCTTGGTTACTGAATTTGCGGTTAGGCTGGGAGGATACCAGCTCTCACTTCGGAGCTCCCACGTTCTCCTTGCCTGAGGGCTAACAATCTACACTTCAGCACCCAAACGATAGGACCGAATTGAGGATTTTAGCCTGTCACTCTAAAATCTCCAATTCTACGCCCGATTAATATTATTTTCCTATTTATTTACACTTATCCTTTCAAAGATTTACCCATCTACCTTTCAAAGAGAATAGTGATACATACTAGCTAAGAATTCTTATCCCACGGTCAGGTCTTAAAAATTCTTCATAGATTTTAACAATATAAATGGCCAATTCATATAGTAAAGTAAGTTTAGGCATAGTATCATCACAACTTGTTTATATTTTGTTTAATAGACTAATTCATTTAATCAGTTCACAAAAACATCAAAATAAGGAGAAAGACAGGACAACTACTCAGAATTCATGGAAAGGATGCAATAAAAGTTGGATTTCATATAATAAAGTAAAGTTCTACAAACTATAGTAAATAAACACTACTTATCTCAAATTCCTCCCTAAGAAAACTCCTTGAAGTTCCTCTGGATTTCTTCCTTTCTTACAGTGCACAGAATTCTCCTTCGAAACAATAATGCAGAAGAGATCTCCCACTTCCCTTCCACTCTTACAATCCCTCGAAGAATTCCTCACAAAATCTCTATTTGAACTCACTATTCACTAAATAACTACACTAATGACTAACTAATAGACTTCTAAAAACACTTTGGACTCACTCGTAATTACGTAGGAGACACTTTTTTGGCCTAATTTTGTTCTTTTTAAAGTTGTAGAAGAGTTTCTAAGGGTTTTGCAGGCACCCCTTCGAAAACCGTCCACATTCGATGAATTTCAGGAAAGATCCGCCGATCTCGCAGTCGGCGGCCTTCTAAAAACAGTGCTTTAAAATAAGCCCCGCCGTCGGCGGCCTCGACCTCATCATCGACTGCCTTCCTTGGAATTAATTCTGAACTGTCGGGAAAATTACACCGTTGGCGCCATCGACCTTGCCGTCGGCGCCCTAGGTCAATTATGCATAATTTGGTCCTTTTTTGCTCCAAATTCGCTCCTTTTTACATAGTTTCACTCTTTGTCTCTAAATCTTCATACCTATAGAAACAACAAAAATACCCTTCTTTAAAGTGAAATATCATCAAAATTAGTATAAAATAGGCATGAAAATCTTAATCTCTTTTCCTTGGGTCAAAATCCCCTAAACTTAACCATTACTTGCTCTCAAGTAATCCTTAATACTACATAAAAGTTATGATTCATTGTGGTAAAGTTTTATTTCAGAAGTACTATAATTTTGATTTAAATAATTATTGTAGTAAGAATTCTCAGAAAAAATTTCAAATAATTAAATTAATTCTGCAGGTATAAGGCTATCTCGTCTTCAATTTTAAGAGTTCTAGTTTTCTATTCATTTCAAGAATGACTATATGTTGCAATATTAATTCACTTAGAATATTCAGAAGATAGAAAATTCATGAAGAAACGATAAGTAAGAAACTAATCATAAATATAAGTTCAGAAAAGCTTTTAGTTTTCCTTTTAGGTTAATCCAAGTGAAGCCAATTTTTTATAAGGCATATCCTCAAGCTTCTCCTCACTTATTTTCCTTTCTTTTCTTTTCTTTTCAGGGATTGTTTTCCAATCATTTTTCTTTTTTAAGTGAGGATTACTATATCTGGATAGACTGTTAATAATTTTAAACTTCACTCTTCTTTTCCTAAATTTACAACTTTCAAACATTCTTTACCTTATATGTACTTTATAGTTTTTACATTATTGAATCCCAATCTTTTCTTTCTCAACTAAATTCCTAAGATTCTTAATATTTAAAAATATAGTTTTCCTTACTTTAAATAGTTAAGTATAGTCTTATCCCCTTATACTAAATATCTTAAACTACAAAAATGAATTTTCATTATCAAAAATATTTCTTTGAATCTTTTACAATATTTAGATAAAATTTAAATATAGTTATCTAAATTAATTTTATCACAAAAATCATAATAATAATTTTTGAAATTATATTATTTGAGAACATATAGTAGTTATGATTTTTCTTCCCTCCCCCAAACTTAAAATTTTCTATAAATAGAAATATTACATGGGTGAAAGAAAAATTCTATATATAAAATTCATACCTTTACACTTTAAGCATTTTTGTCTTTTTGAAATTTGCAGGTTCTTTTTAAAATTTCTAACTTCAATTGACCTGTAATATTAAAAACCTTTCTACAGACATAAAATTATAAAATTTGCTGGGGTAATGGAATTTTAAAACAAGTATATAAGACTAAAACATTAAACAAAAACAACTAACTACACTACATAGGACATATGCATTTCACATCACAGAACAAACAATTTACTAATTTAAACTAAACAGTTCACAATACAATTACAATCACATATATCATGAACATCCAGAAATTAAAATGCAAACTATTAAACTATCACATATCACAGAAAATAAAGCACAGTCCACCAACTACCATACAAATTATAGTACATCAAACAAAACAAACAAATAATCAAATACATCACATCACATCTAAAATCTCAATCATTAAATTCCCATACAACGTCCACATTACCCTTGTCAGCAGGAGGATTGGGCTGATACTGAGTATACCTGGGGCATTCTAGAAAAGTGACATCTGGCTATCCTCGGTAGTATTTAGCCTGAGCATCGTAATAAGCCATCTCAAAATCTGAATGCCTCTGATGATACACACTATCATGATCATGTGTTCTCTCTAGCCCTTCAATCATGTGATCAATTCTTTCCAGCTTTTCATCCAATTGTTTAAAACTTTTCCTCTGCAGGGTCATGACACTCATCAGATCATACAATGTTTAGTAGAAGGGATATCTCTACTAGTAGAAGGTTCTTTGCTCCTACTCCCTGATCTCCATTCTTCATGTGATGTATAAGTCTTAATATTTCCTTTACTAATGGGTCTCATAGGATAAACCCATTCCTCATCATCTCTTGCTTCAACCCAAGATAGTTGACAAAGTGCTTAAATGAGGCCAGGATGCCTTAAATAACCACTTGTCTCACTCCTCGTAGTAGCCATAATATTCTTATAGATAATTCTTCCCACATTAATGCTTCAGTTGTTCTGAATATAGAACTTCATAATAGCTCCTCTCTAGAAACTTCACTATGATGGTAAATCAGTAGCAGAGTCGAACAGATGAAATAATGCCATGCCTTAGCAGTGGCATTCATCATGGATAATGAAAATTTAATCCGTTCACGATTTTTAATTTTCCAAAAACCTTTCCCATCTGTGAGAAAGTCGATAACATCATTCAACGGACCATCCATTGTTCCAAATGTTTCAAACTCGCTAAAAAAATAGTCGTGAAGCTCGTAAAAAGAGTTAATACGATTAGCACTAAATTCAACAGAAAATCCCCTTACTTGGATTGGTACGTCCTCACGTTGAGTAATATTGGAGTAGAACTCTCTAACAACTTCAATAGCAGCCTTATTGGTTGTATAGCAAAAGTTCTCCCACCCTCTTTCTTTGATTACTCTTTCTACCTCTCCTCCAGGATTCTCAAAAACTTTATCTTGTATACACTTTTTGCTTTTGTAGACTGAATCGTACCTTGATTGTGCCTTCGCATTAACAAATCGAGTTTCGTCAAATTCACGTCTTCTCTTTTGTCTTGGAGCCATAGCTCGATCTATGAAATCAAAAAAATTCCAGACTAATCTCCAAAATAACAATAAAATAACTTCTAAAGGGGGTTTAAAACAATCTAAATCAATTTCCATGAATTCCTTCCAAGTCTTTTCTCCACATTTTCAATTTTTCCAAAATTTCTTAATGTGGAAGAAATTCATGGTAAAAATAAAAAATTTTTACATAGGAGTGAAAGCTCTTACCCAGGGAAGATGAAATCCAGTGTTAGATTTTGTTGAAAGTGCTCCAAGTCCAAGATCTCTTAAGCCCTAAGTCGATTTTTTGGGTAAAAATGGGATGAAGATGATGAATAGTGGCCTTTGACCGGTCAAAATCGCGGTAAATAAAAAGTTTTTATGATCGTGCCGTCGGCGGGCTCTATTGAATTAATTCCTATTCTTCTCGGGAAAATCGTGCCGTCGGCGAGATTTTCAAAAATTGATTATTTTTCAATTTTTTTCGATTTCGATCAATTTTTAAGCCTCGCCCTCATCCATTCGATCCTTTTTATCATATATTTTAAGTGATTAAGTGATGTATTAACACAAATAAACATTCACACAACAAAACATCACTTTTATATATTAAATCCAAGTGTTTGCAACACACAATACATAACACACATAAGTAGGTATTCTTTCAACCTGAATCCAAATAATCAGTGTCGCAATCCAAACCACAACACTCAAAACGCTGAAAACAAACATTTCAAAGTTAATCTCATCTATACTGAGATTTAAAAAGCAAACTAAAGAAATCAAACAAACACACAGACATACAAACATTGTTCAAATCAAACACAACATAATTAAGTCTACTACTCTTCATAACTAGTGCTAGTCTTTCCTCTGATATCTCTCATTGCTTGAATGTGGACGAACAGGTTGTAAAAAGGTTGGAATGAGAATGTTTTAGTTGAACCTTCATCGATCAATCCCATCTTTCTCATCAATCGTACCAAACTCACTTCGAATTGCCCAGTATGATCAAAATGTTCTTTCATTCTCAAATCGATGTGATAAAAAAAAATTCATACATGTTGCTAACTATGATTGTTAAGTTTTGTACCTGATTCTCCAGATTCTTGATTTTATGCAAGAGCATCGGTGTCTTGTCTGCTACTAAGGTTTGAACTGGAACAGAGTTCTGCTATGCTTGATCCATAATCAAGCCTATATCACTGTCTCCATCAATGGCTTGAAACATCTGAGTTGGGTCTAATGGTTTCCAGGGTAGCAGTATCTTCTCCCAAACTTCGTACGACACTTGAAACAAACTGTAAATTGAGAAAATTGTGGAAGGATGTCCAAGCCCTTAGGATGATCCTTGAACGATCAAGCCATAAACAAATTTCACAATAATCGATCCAATATCAATGGGCCATACCATTTGAATGCTGTAGTTCAGAATTGTACTTTCATTCGTGACCTTGCCAATTTTCATCGTTGGTAATAACTTCGTAGAGATGAAAAAGGGCCAATGTTTTGAAACAAGATTTAAAAGTGTTGTAGAAAAACTAACATACCCGTTCTCTCTAATTTCCCAGTCATCAGTTTTGTCCGTCAAATATTGGTATATTTCATTCATCTTTTTTTTCATCGGCACGAAATTTGAATAATAACAGACTGGAACATTCTTAAATGTATATAACTCATTAATTCTTTTAGAATTTAATGTAATCCACCTACCTCGCACATAAACGCTTCCTTGGTTGATTCCATGTAAATAGGCGTAGAATTCTTTAACCACAGGAAATACTACTGCAGCTGTAGTGTAGCAAAACACTTCCCATATTCTCCTCACAATCATTTCTTCAATTGGTGATGAAGAAATTCTTTGTCCTCTATTAACAAATCCTCTTTTTTTAATCAATCTTCTCTTCGAGATTACCTTGTTGAAAAGTCGCTGCGCCTCCGCACTGACGAACTTTCTCCAGTGTACACTCGAAATCTTGGGTTATCAATTAAATTGGAAGCCATTTGAGAAGGATTTGAGAGAGTTTCCATTCATTTTTGGGAGTTTTGACTGATTAGGAACTATCCATATGAGTTTATAATGGTCAAATTCGCTAAAAACCACCAAAAACCGTTATATTGAACACGAAAAACTGCCCACTTGCCGATCCCACTGTCGGCGGCCTCGAAGGCACCGTCGGTGAGCCTTATGCAATTAAATACCAGAGCTCTCGGGAAAAACCCACCGTCGGCAGCGTCGAGCGCGTTGTCGGCGCCCTAGGCAAAAATTTGCATAAAAACACCGTGGTCCAATACATTCCAAATTTTCTCTATGGATTCAAATTCTATGATAATCAAAGGGTAAATATGAGTAGTATGACTTAATATTACTACATATTAACAATAATTTCAATCAAACACACAAATATTAAATATAACTATGGGTTGCCTCCCGTAAACATCAGCCCGACCTATTCAGGTGTTTTTCAGGTTGACTGAGCATTAAAACCTCTTTAAAATTTGGTTATTTACCTTTAAAATGTGGTTTTAATCTATGTACATTTACTTTAAATCTATTCCCAATATTAGGATCTTCAATTTCAATTGCTCCATAAGTATAAACTTGAGTTACAATGAAGGGTCCTAACCAAAGAGACTTCAATTTCCCAGGAATTAATTTCAACCTTGTATTGTAAAGAAAAACTTTTTGCCCTGGTTTAATGTTTTTTCGGTTAATCCTCCGATCATGTCTTAACTTTAGTTTTTCCTTATAAATTTTTTTGTTATTATAAGATTCATTTCTTAATTCTTCTAATTCATTCAATTACAGCCTTCTCTTCTCACCAGCATTTTCAAATTATAATTGAATTCTTTAATTACCCAATATGCTTTATGCTCCAATTCTACTAGTAAGTGACAATTTTTCCATATATAAGTCTGTAAGGAGTCATACCAATAGGAGTTTTATAAGCAGTCCTACATGCCCATAATGCAGTATCTAGTCTAGCAGACCAATCTACTCTATAAGGATTTATAGTCTTTTCTAAAATTTGTTTGATCCCACGATTAGAAACTTTAGCTAAACCACTAGTTTGAGGATGATAGGCAGTAGAGAATTTATGAACAGTACTAAACTTTTCTGCCAATCTTTGAATATATTTATTCCTAAAATGGTATCCTCCGTTAGTGATAATCACTCTCGGCATATCGTATCTTGTGAAAATGTTTTTCATTAAGAATTTTGAAATATTTTTAGCATCACAACGAGGTAAAGCTTGTGCTTCAATCAACTTTGATACATAATAAACCACAATTAAAATATATAGGTTCCCAAATGAAGGAATAAATGGTCCCACGAAATCTAAATCCCAAATATCAAAAATCTCAACTTCTAATATGAAATTCAGAGGCATTTCGTTTCTTTTAGATATATTACCTACTCGTTGGCATTTATCACATATTTTGATATATCTGTAAACATCTCTAAAAAGAGTAGGCCAATAAAATCCAGCTTGTAATATTTTATATGCAGTTTTGTCAATCTCAAAATGTCCTCCAAAATCAGAATCATGACATTTTTTAATAATCTGTTCAGTTTCTTCATAAGACGCACATCTCCTAATAATAATGTCATTACATTTTTTATATAAATATGGTTCATCCCAAAAAATATGATTTTGAATCTTGAACAAATATTTTCTGTTGCTGCAATGTTAGCATAGGTGGCAAAATATTGCTTACTAAATATTTTACTATATCAATATACCAAGGTATTTTCCACTCATTAATATTAGAAAGTTATTCATCCCGGAAACTGTCTATTATTTCATTGTTGGTGTTAGATATTTCATGATATTCCAATCTCAACAAATGATTAGCAATTTGATTTTCAGTTCCTTTTCTATGAACCACCACAAAATCGAATTCTTGCATTAAAAGTACCCATCTAGTAATCTTGGTTTAGTATCCTTCTTTTGCATCAGATATTTAATTGCTGAATGATCAGTATGCAAAATACATTTAGTTCCAATTAAATATGATCTAATTTTATCAAAAGCATATAAAATAGCCAGTAACTCTTTTTCAGTAACTGTATAGTTAATTTAAGCATCATTAAGAGTTCTACTAGCGTAATATATAACCTTAAAAAATTTTTCTTATCGTTGACCAAGAACAGCTCCACTAGCATAATCACTAGCATCACACATTAGTTAGAACGGTTTCTCCCAGTCAGGTGAAACTATTACAAGTGTTGTGATTAGTTTTTCCTTTAATAACTTAAAGGCATTCAAGAAATCTTCAGTAAATTCAAATTTCTTATCTTTTTCTAAAAGTTGGCATAGAGGTTTTGTTGTTTTTGAAAAATCTTTAATATAGAGCTTGTAGAAACTAGCATGTTCAATAAAACTTCTTACCCCTCTCACTGTAGTAGGAGGTGGTAATTTCACTATTACTTGAATTTTTGCAGGGTCTACTTCCATGCCATTTTCTGAAATTTTATTTCCTAATACAATTCCTTCTGCAACCATAAATTGACATTTCTCCCAATTTAGAACTAAGTTTTTTCGCATAGCTCCAAAAAATTTTCAAGATGATTTAAGCATGTGTCAAATGATGTTCCAAATATAGAGATATCATCCATAAATACTTCTATTCCATTGTCTATTAATTTACTAAAAATAGACATCATACATCTTTGGAATGTTGCAGGTGCATTACATAGTCCAAAAGACATTCTTCTGAAAGCAAAGGTTCCATAAGGAATAGTAAAAGTTTTTTTCTCTTGATCCTCAAGAGCAATAGGTATCTGATGGTAATCAGTATATCCATCGAGAAAACAGTAGTACTTGTGTCCAGCAAGTCTATCCAGCATTTGGTCTAAGAAAGGAAGAGGAAATTGATCTTTCCGGGTGGCGGCATTTAATTTTTGATAGTCAATACAAATACACCATCCAGAAACTTGTCTGCTGGGTATTATTTTATTATTTTCATTTTCTTCAACAGTTATTCCTCCATTCTTGGGAACACAATGAATTGGACTTACCCAAGTATTATCCAAAATAGGATATATAATTCCATCATCTAGCAATTTTAAAATCTCTTTTTTAACTACTTCTTTCACTATGGGGTTCAGCCTCCTTTGAGGGTCAATTCTTAGTTCATGTTCTTCATTTAATAAAATTCTGCGCATACAAATCGAAGGACTAATTCCTTTAATATCAGCTAGATTCCAACAAAAAGCTCTTTTGTATTTTTTTAATGTATCCATTAATTTTTGTTCTTGAATTTCATTTAAGTCTGAGGATACAATTACTGGTAATATTGAAAACTCTCCTAAAAATACATACTTCAAATGAATTGAAAGATTCTTTAATTCAAGTTCAGGGGGTTTTACAATAGATGGAATTAATATTTCATTTTCTAGTGCAGTTGAATTGAGCATTTCATATTTTTCCTGAATATAATCAGCTTCTTCACTTTCAATTTCTTCAAAATTGTCTTTTTCTACAACTTCTTTTTCTTCATAAGTTTCTTTGAAATATTCTTTTATTAGATAATCACATATATCCATTCTAAAACATTCATCATCTTTTTCAATTGATGAATATTTCATTGACTTTGAGATGTTAAAGGTTACTTCTTGACCATTTACTCTCATAGTCAATTGCACTTTTTGAACGTCTATCATAGCTCTTCCTGTAGCTAGGAATGGTCTTCCTAAAATAATTGAAATTTCTTTATCTTCTTCTATATCTAGAATAATAAAGTCCACAGGAAAAATAAACTTATCAACCTTGACCAAAACATCTTCTACAACTCCCTTAGGTTGTGTAATAGATCGACCAGCTAACTGCTGAGTTACAGAAATTGGTGATATCTCTCCAATTTCTAATCTTTTAATAGTTGATAAGGCATCAAATTTATGCTAGCTCCCAAATAACATAATGCTCGCCCATAAAACCTTTCACCAATCACACACGAGATAGTGAAACTACCTGGATCATTAAGTTTTTCAAGAAGTTTTCTCTGAATTATAGCACTACACTCTTCACTCAGTGCAATAGTCTCATGATCTAGTAACTTCCTCTTTTTGTTGAGTATATCCTTCATAAATTTAACATAATCAGGCATTTGTTCTAAAGCTTCAACAAAAGGAATATTTATTGACAATTTTTTTAAAATGTCTAAAAATTTAGCAAATCTTTTTTCCTTTATCTTGTTTCTTTAGTCTTTGAGGAAATGGTGGACGTGGTTTTTCAACAGTAATTTTCATAGGTTTCAGAGGAAAATCAGGATATAAACTTTCTTTTCCTTTTTAATTTCTTCTTTTTCTTTTTCAATTACAGTTTCTTTTTGAACTCTTATTTCTAACTCTTTTCACTTCTTAATTGAAAACCTTGATTTGTTTTTTTCCTTGATCTTTATGTTTTACTTTAACATTACTAGGTAAAGTTCCAACAGGTCTATTACTTAATGCAAAAGCAATTTGCTCTAATTGGTTTTCTATGTTTTTTAATTACATTTCCTTGATTTTGTAAATGATTACCCATATTTAAAACTAATTATTCTATAGACAACTTATTCTCCTTAAATTTTGAATTATTATAAAAACTTGGTGGGTTAAAAGGTCTATAATTGGAATTACTTTGATTGTTTATATTTCCTAATGGGTTTACTGTACGGCTTATTTTTAGGTTTGTGTGTTGTATTTTAAAAAAGGGGTCGCCTACAGAAGTTGTCGGCGAATTTTAAATTTTAAATTTAATTTAAATATATATATAGTTCTAGAAAGAAACATTTGATATTGAAAATAACTTTAAGTTTGAAAATTTTAAGATATGAAATCAAACCGATCTCACATCCCGAATAGTTTATATAAACGAGCACCGCATCACAAACCGTATATCTATTCCAAAGAATAGACACACTGCTTGATGATAGGGCTCGGTTAAATAAACTAGAAGATTTGTGACATCCGTTTGGTCTGCGAACCAACTTTATAAGCCGACAAGTTCCCCTGCTTAATATAAATGAATTAAGCAGGGTTTATTTTACCTGGGTTCTTAAAGTTCCCTATAAGGGCAAGCCCCTATAGTTAATTACATCTAAATGACGGGAAACATTTAAGAAAACTCTCGATAATGATCAGTGGTTTTGCTCTCAAGAATTTCAAAGTTTAAGGTTTTCAAAGGATTGAATTTTGGAGATTTCAATAGGGAATGGATCAAATTTGGAACAGTTATTTTTAGGAGTCCAAAGGAAGAGAAGTAGGAGAATTTGAAGATCCAAGAAAAATCTTGGCAACTTCCCAAACTATCCTATTATTTGGCTTCAAATTTTATTTATTTAGGACTTATATTTATATGACATGATCATATAAATAGCCTTGAAGATGTGAGGGTTTATGTCGTACCAAACGACCACTTAGAGTCCTAAGACCGGTTAGGGCTTAATTTGCATAATATGATTATACAAATGCCTAACAAAAAGTTGAGGAATTATGTTGCACTAAGCAAACTACCTCGAAGTCCTATGGCTTGGTTATTTAAAACTAAGAAATGTTTTGCTGAAGTAGACACAAGTTTTGCTGACGAAGATGGTCGTGCTGCCCACTATGCTCCGAGCTCCTTGTTGTTGCAGAGGTTTAGTTTTAGAAGAGGAAAATCAAGTGATGAGAGAAGTGTTATGGCTTAGAAATCTTGAATTCCAAATGTCTTTTAGTTTTTTAATTAAAATAAATCTTAAAATTGTTTAAACAGAACCGATTAAGATCCCACGGTTCCGTCATCCCGACACCGTTATTTTCATCAAATTCACTTAGTCCAGATGAATTTGCTAAACTCAACTGAATGAGTTCCACACTTTCATTTAGATCGTGGGAAATTCCGTTAGCAACACGTGGGTTACATCATCCGAGGTATTCCCGATCATTCAACGAGACATTTTAATTTAGTTGTAATTGTAGTTTTGTTGTTCTGTTTGTGATTAAATTTTGACTTATTTATATTTTCAAATGTTGTAGGGGTGGATTTTATCTTGTAGTGACTTTTAATTTAGTTTTGGTTTCAATTTTGTGGCTATCCTAAAGGTTTTGATTTTCATGCAACAATCTTGTTTAACATGCAATAAAAGTAAAGCGCAGTGCAATAAAGTAAATTGCAACAAAACAAAAGCGTACCTGGAGGGTCTTCCCGTCATCCCAAGCTGAACTTAAAACACATGTTAGAGCATTTAAACATATTTTGCAAGAAATACCTAGGTAAAGCTAAGGGAAAGGGTTTTGGTTATCTACCAAATTCCTAATCCTATAACTAGTCATTTCCTATGGCATCTAGGTTGTTGGTTTGGTTTAAGGATGATTTTCTTCATCAAAGAACAATTAAATTCAATTGTTCTTCTAAAACATCCCGTCATATTGAGGAAGTGTTTAGGACGAGTCCTAAACATCTTTTCAATACTTCTGGGATTATATTGAGTCCACGTAAATTTAGTTGCACATATGAATTAATCATCCAGGAGTTTAGTTAAACTTTGTCTCTTTCTCAGTGAACTTGGGTATTTGATTACCTAATGAATGAAGTGACATCTCACTTAATACTCTATTTAAGAGTTATAATAATTAAATCCTTTAAGGGCAAGTTGGTTTATTGAGAATTTTAATCATCCTTAATTTAAAGTTTGAGTTAATGGTTTAAAGTGTTTTAATTTAATTATGAGGTTTTAATTAATAATTTTAAGTTTGGAATAGTGATAAATTATTTTAGTTTTAATTTAAATTTTTACACTTTCAATTATCTTAGTATTTCAGATTGATGTTCATGTTTTAAATTTACTTAGATAGAGGTATTGAAATTATTGATATATTTTGATTTAACTCTTAATGATTTCATTTAGGTTTGTTGTTAAATGATTTTAATTTAATTCAATTTGATTTTAATTTAATTTAATTTAATTTAATTTAATTTTAATTTTAATTTTAGTTTAATTTTAATTTTAATTTAATTTAAATTAATTTAATTTAATTTTAATTTTAATTTAATTTTAATTTAATTTAATTATTAAGGTGTTAATTTAATTTAATTAAAACTTTGACTTAACTTAATTTAATTTAATTTAACTTAATTCCAAGATTTTAAATTTGATTTTTAATTATTAGACCATTTAACATTTTAAGCTTTAATTCGTTTAAAGGTTATCTTCTTTTAATTTTTAATTTATTTAATTTGGATTATTATTTTAATTTTTAATTAAGAACTAAATATTGTTAAAGTGACTTATTTACGGATTTTTAAATTAAAGAAAAAATATCCTCTTAATAATATCCCTATTTTAATAATCCAAATTTTAAATATATTCTTCCCAAAATTATTTAATTAATTAGAGTTTCATTTTGATATTTTCAAAGTGTTTAATGGGTTCCTACAATTTTAATTTCCCTAAGTTTCAATCATCCAAGAGAAAATTAAAATCAAATATTTTACCCCCCATTTTGATTAAACCTAAAGTTTTAATTAAGGGTTAAAATTTTTAATTACCTTTATGCCCTTTTAGGCTTATTTATTTCATAACTCACTAAATTTAGCTCAAATGAACTTGAAATTTTTATGTCACCTCACTCACATGTCAACTAAGACATTAGAGGAGAAAATGTGATTTTTTTGAATTTAATTTATTTATATAATTATTTTTAGTAGAAAATAGGGATTTTCAAAGAAAATTCAACAACATGACCAAGGTAAAGTTTTTGTCCTTAAGAAAATCATGGTATATTCCTAATGACCAGAGGACCACTTGGACAAATTTTTGTGATTTTTTGAATTATATTTTATTTATTATAATTATTTTGAGTTTTAGAGTATTAATTAATTTTAAAATAAAATAAAAGTTGAAAAATAGATTTTATATTTTTCTTAAATTTCTCTGACCTCAAGGTGTCTAGAGAAACAAATTTTAGAATTTTTTGATTTTTCTTTGTTTGATTAGAATTATTTTAGTGAAGAGTTTAAAAATTCATTTTTTTAATATTAAAAGTTACATTAAGCCTTTAAAATTCAATATCTCATCCTAGGGACTTAGGAAAAATATTTGGTTTGTTCCTAAATTATTATGAGTCAAAATATGACATTTTTGTGATTTTTATTATTTTTTAATTATTAAAATATTAAAATATTGTGAAAAATCAACTTTTTTAGAAAATTCCAATTTTAATTTTCCTGAACTCCCCTGATATCAGAGAAGCTCCAAAACCATTTTTGTGAATTTTTGAAAAGTATTTTTGGAGTTATGAATTTTTAAAGTTCCATTTTGCTTATGAAGCTTAATCAATCCATTTGGTGGGGTTAATCAAGTCCAATTGATTTCAACATTTTATATAAGGCTCCTCTGACCCTAAAGAGTAATGGAGAATTATTTTCAAGTCAATTTGATGTGTGGTTAACCCTAATTAATTCAAATTCAATTTTAGGGGTTTAGGCCAATTAAGGCTATTATGAATGAATTAACTCAAAAAATATTTTTCATAGGGTTTTGTGGTCCTAAGAAACATCACCAAATTTTCCTAGAATTTATTTTACAACATGATAATTATTGAAATTAAAATACCTAAAACAATGACATGAACTTGAAAAATCAATAACTTTTCACAGAGAAGGCCTCTGACCTTGAAAAATTCAAGGAATGTTCTCAAGATCAGAGGCTTCAAAAGCCCTATGATCTTATGCCATGGTGAATTGTCTATGCAAATGGAGAATCAAAACATTGGAAACATTAAATAAATTATTAAAAATAAAATACTCATCTAATTAACTTGATTTCTTTTCCACATTATTCTCCTCTGTTCACTGAGTAAGAGGTTATTTTTATTTTATTTTTATGATTTTTTCTATGCAAAGATATGAATTTTTGAAGTTATGGTATTTAAATAATTCAAAAATACCCTAATTTTCTACTTATCCGACTCGACGCCGCGTCATCCTACGGTGGATCGAAAGCCCACGCGTCGCTCTGTGATTCGGCGCCGCCATCTGACTCAGAACTTTAGGGGCCCGCGGTTCACGTAACATTCTGCTGTCCGGCTTGATCTCGACCGTCCGCTCGATACACGCACGAGCCCACGGCTCCTAGTCATCGTCTACGACTGGTGTGCACCCGTGACCGTCCACACTCAAACCCTAATATCTCTCTCGATTCTCAATGGATTTTCAAGTTCTTATACTCTATCGATTCGTCTTGAAGAGACAAACACATCCATACGGTTTATAGGCTATGAAATTAACCCAAACAAAATGGAGAATTGCTGGAAGCTCGGGAGGAAGAATGAGTTCATACCTTTGCTCAGAGAAGTGAAGCTTTGATCTGAGAGTTGTGTCACCTTCGATTGAGTCCAAGCAAGCTCCAGATGAAGTCTCTGGCTCTGGGGAAATGTCTAAGTATGAAAGTGACCAAGGCCAATCACAAAGCTTGGAGATTGGAAGCAATGGCTGGCCTGGTGAGGGGGCTTTTGCTGGGGAACTTCTCCTCTTGGTCTGGTGAAGGTGTAGGGTCAATCAATTTGAAGATTGGCTCACTGTGGTGAAGTGTCTTATTTTTTGGGTGGATTTTCAACTCAGAAATTGAGCTCTGTTAATGGGGATTAGGGCAAAGGAACACTGGGGATCAACTACTCTGGGTTAGGAGAAGGTCCTGGAGCAATTTTGGCAGAGTTTCCTTAAGGTCTGGTTCATCACCTTATTTGGCCGAGAAGGTGGTGGGTTTAAATAGACATGGCTGGAGGGCTTCCCAGGGAAGTTTGATGCTTGGGATCAGCTGCTCTATGCAAGAGAAGAATAGCCATGGTGTTCAATTGGACTGAGACAACTCAGCAAGGAAGAATTGAAAATATTGGCTCACATGGAGCTCTCGACCATGGCGTTTTCCGGCGACCCAGGTGGCTGGCCGGCAGGGTTTGGTGACCATCTTGATCAGAAGGATCAGGGGTTAGCAATGGTGCAGTCAATTAGCCATGGACATGTGTAAAGAGTTTAGCTTTAAGTGGTATGGGGAGAGGGGTGATTTTGGATCCAAATGGGTCAAGTCATGCAAATGGGTTGGGTTCACCTCTCCAAGCTCGGTTTGGGCCGAGGGAGGTCGAGTGAGTTAGCTAGATTAGTGGGGAGAAGTCACTATCCAAGCATGTTTAAGTTTAAACATAGTTTAGGGGAAGCATGAAAAGGTTTAATTACTTTTAAGAGAATCCTTAAAGAGGCTCCTCCTCTTGCCATTTATGGGATGGTCACATGTCAAACTTCTCATGGCTTTACATGGGGCTTAAGGACGGCTTCATGGCTTCATTTGGGCATGGGGATGCCTTAGTCAATTTCATTGGAATGGATTTTAGGAATTTTGGCATTTTGATGGGAATTTGGATAAAGCCTAATTTGGAATGATTTAATCATAGGTTTCAAACTTTAGGGGATGATTTTATCAAGTGGATGCTGAGAAGGAATTGTCATGTGGGCTTTGGATGAATTTTTGGGCTTTTGGGTTTGGTGGAAGTGGGCTTTTTAAAAGGCTTAAATGGGTGGGCCTTTTATATTTCAAAATGGACTTTTGAATGAAGAATTTTGTGAAAAACCATGCCAAATAAATGTTGGGTTTAGTTTAGGGATGTTTCATGAATGGTTTGGAATCAATTTGGTGTGATTTGGAGTAGAATTGGGTTGAATTTAGGCTTTTTTGGTAAAGGGGCCAAGGTGGGCCAAATTGGGCTAACTTGGGCTAAGGTTGGGCTAAGGTTGAATTTGGTGTAAAATTAATGTTGAAAAATGTTTATGTGAGTGTTACAAAGAGTTTTCAACTTTGGTTGGGCTCTAATTTTGGGATTTTGGCCCATTTTGGTTAGGTTTGGGCTTGGGTCAATCTAAGAGATTTTGGTTTTGGGTTAGGTTTGGGTGGAGTTTAGGTTCAAATTTTGGGCAAATAAAGTTAGTTTTTTGTTTATGGGGAGGTTAGGAAAGCTTTAGAAAATATTTGGGGCCAATTGGGGTTGAATTGGGTTGGTTTGGGCTAGGATTAAGTCATGGGCCAAAATTGGGCCTTAGGCTTCAAATTGAAATTGGGCCCAAATGTCAATCAAATTGGACTTGCATTTGGTATAAATTGATATTGAGGATATTTAATTGAAGTTTATAATTGAATTGGGCCGAAATTGAGGTCAATTGGGGTGGTTTGGTTTGACATTGGGTTCACTTGGGTTAAAAATGGGTCAAATTGGGGGTTTTGGTAAAAGTGGGGTAAATGAGCAAAATAGGCCTATGGTGTAGTTGAACAAAATGAAATTGGGAATATTTGGGATTTTCTGGAATTTTTTTGGGAATTTTCTGAATTTTTGGATTTTTTTGGGGTAAAAGGGTATTTTGGTAATTTTGGGGGGTTTAGGGGTATTTTTGGAAATTTTGGTATTTTTGGCCAAAGATGGTCAATTTGAATGGTTGGAAGTGTTTAGGATTGATTTTGAGGGACCTTGGGTAATTTAGGCAATTTTGCAAATTTTGAGTCATTTCAAGGGTATTTGGTAGGTTTGGTGGGTCCGGGGACCGGGGGTCAAAAATTGAAATTTTGAAAAAAAAGAAGATTGATCAAATGTGAGTGAAATGGGATCACTTTGGTTGAGCCATGAAGCCATATTAAGCCCATATGAGCCATGAGAGGACTCATTTGGGGCATTCACTATGTTGTTCCTAACCCTCTTATCCAGGGGCTTGGGGGTTAAGGATCATCCATATGAATTACCTACATGAGTCAGGAAGTAAAGTTGGGTGAGCGTGTGGTTTTAGCACTTGGAATGTGTGTGATAGTGTAGTGTATGTGCAAGTCAACCCTCACCGCACTGTGCCACCTGTGGTATTCCTAAGGCCAAAAAGTCCCATGAGGAACTCATCCTTTAAACCTCCACATTTGATTTCAACCCTCTAGGTGATTAGGGGTCTACAATCAAGCTTGTGGGGTTTGCAGTGAGTTAAGAAGTAGTTTGAATTTCTAAAGAGTGGGTTCCATTTCTAGTCCTCTAAGATTAGTCAAAGGAAAGCCTAAGGCTAGATCCTAAGTACTAAAGAGAGAAACAAAAGACCACATAAAAAATGAGGTCAACATTTACAGGATTGTTCCCCCACTGAGGATTAACATTATTAATTTGATTGTTCTAGTTAAAGTTTGGATGATTCTTCCAACCTGGATTATAGTAGTTTGCATAAGGATTATTTTTTCTATTATCTATAAAATTTATAGTTTCATTTGAAGATTGAGCATCTACGATTTGTCCTAATGAATTTTCTTCTAACACAGGTGGTCTTTGAGAACAATTCATTCCGTATTGATCTATTTTCTTTGAAAGAACAATAATTTGAGAAACCATCATAGTTAAAGCATCATAATCATGAATACTGGCTACTCTCTTAGGATTTACCCTTTCAGCAGGCCATCGAAAATTATTGGTAGCCATTTCTTCTATTAACGCATAGGCTTCTTCAAATGGTTTAGACATTAGTGATCCACCAGTAGCAGCGTCTATTATAGATCTAAGAGATCCTACTAATCCATTAAAAAATGTTTGAATAATTAACCAATCTGGTAAAGCATGATGTGGACATTTCCTAAGAAGTTATTTAAATCTTTCCCAAGATTCATATATTGATTATCCCTCATACTAGCTAAAAGATGTGATATCATTTCTAAGCTTAGCAGTCATAGATGGTGGAAAATATTTCGATAAGAATTTTTGTGAAAGTTCTCCCCATGTTCTAATTGATCCAGGAGCTAATGAATTCAACTTATCTTTAGCCTTATCCCTTAGCGAGAAAGGAAAGAGTCTAAGTCCGACAGCATCATCAGACGCTCTGTCTTACTTAAAAGTAGCATAAAGTTCTAAGAAACTTGCAAGATGTAAATTAGGATCTTCATTTGAAGTTCTACCAAACTGATTGTTTCGTACCATTTGGATAATTGCCGGTTTAAGCTCAAATGACTAAGCGACTACATCGGGATTTTGGATAGTTAAGTGAATTTCATCTAATATAGGGTTAGCGTAATCTCTTAATGGTCTAGATTCATGTTCATTTTCTATTCTTTGGTTGTTTATATTATTTTCCATTGTTTCATAATTTATAAATTCTTTTCTCAGTTTTCTAATACTCCTAACAGTGCGTTGTAATTCCGAATCGTAGGGTATAAGATTTTCAAAACCAAATTTGCGCATACAATCGAAATCAGTTCACAATAAAACAATTAACTAAATAAGGTACAATTCTATAAAGGTTATCTAACAGTCCTAAATTGTCCGTTACTTCAATTATGCTATCCCCGGCAATGGCGCCAAAAACTTGACCTGCGATTTTAAATATACTTATATATGTAAGAATTTGACACCACTATTAGAAGATATAAATCCTCACCAACAGTGCCAAAAACTTGATCAGGAGCGTAATTTTAATTTTAGTAACAATAAAATATTATAATCTTTTTATCGCAGAGTTACCTTTAAACGTAAGAATACGTATCGCTCAAGTAATACAGGGCTCTAGTGGAGTCCTGGTTATCGATCCCACAAGGAAAACTATTAAAGCCTATTGACTAGGATTATATAAACCAAGTTAAAATTACAACTAAATCGAATCTGCCTATTTGTCCCTAATATCTAAACTAATTCTACTAACAGATTACTAATAGTACTAAAGTTAAGTACAAATATATATTAGCAAGAATCTTTCTCCTTTGTTAAGATATTTAAGTGAAATGATAATTAGAATTAGTTTTTAATGTATTGTGCCAAATAGGAGCATACCTATTCATTACCCTTTGGTCCAGCCATAAAGAACATTGACTAATCCTATGCTTCGTTACTGAATCTGCGGTTAGGCTGGGAGGATACTGGCTCTCACTTCGGAGCTCCCACGTTCCCCTCGCCTGAGGGCTAACAATTTACACTTCATCACCCAAACGATAGGACAGAATTGAGGATTTTAGCCTGTCACTCTAAAATCTCCAATTCTACGCCCGATTAATATTATTTCCCTATTTATTTGAACTTCTCCTTTCAAGGATTTACCCATCTACCTTTCAAAGAGAAATGTGATACATAATAGTTAAGAATTCTTAGCCCACAGTCAGGTCTTAAAAATTCTTCACAGATTTTAACAATACAAATGACCAATTCGTATAGTAAAGTAAGTTTAGGCATTGTATCATCACAACTTGTTTATATTTTGTTTAATAGACTAATTCATTTAATCATTCACAATAACATCAAAACAAGGAGAAAGACAGGACAACTACTCATAATTCATGGAAATGATGCAATAAAACTTAGATTTCATATAAAAAAGTAAAGTTCTACAAACTATAGTAAATAAACACTACTTATCTCAAATTCCTGCCCAAGAAAACTCCTTCAAGTTCCTCTGGATTTCTTCCTTTCTTACAGCACACGAAATTCTCCTTCGAAATAGCAATGTAGAAGAGATCTCTCACATCCCTTCCACTCATACAATCCCTCGAAGAATTCCTCACAAAATCTCTATTTGAACTCACTATTCACTAAATAACTACATTAATGACTTGCTAATAGACTCTTAAAAAAACTTTGGACTCACTCGTAATCACATAGGAGACACTTTTTTTGGCCTAATTTTGTTCTTTTTAAAGTTGCAGGAGAGTCTCAAAGGGTTTTACTGGCACCCCTTCGAAAATCGTCCACATTCGACGTATTTCTGGAAAAATCCACTGATCCCACTGTCGGTGGCCTCAAGCGCGCCGTCAACGGCCTTCTAGAAATAGTTTCTTTAAACAAACCCTGCCATCGGCGGTCTTGACCTTGCCGTCGGCAGCCTTCCTTGAAATTAATTCTGAACTCTCGGGAAAATCACGCTGTCGGCGCCCTAGGTCAATTTTGTACAATTTGGTCCTTTTTTGCTCCAAATTCGCTCCTTTTTGCATATTTTCTCTCTTTTGTCCCTAAATCTTCATATCTGCAGAAAAACACCAAAAATACCCTTCTTTAAAGTGCAATAACATCAAAATAAGTATAAAATAGGCATGAAAATCTCAACCTTTTTTCCTTGGGTAAGCCACCTATACGCCGACCAGGCGGCGCTTTGCCGCTAGTGTCCAACTTTTCATTTCTTCATTTTATTGCTCCAAATTTCATCCAATTTTGCTCCTTTCATCATAATCACTCATTTTCATTATACCTGCAAGAAAACACAAAATACCATCCATTAAAGTGTAATATCATCAAAAATAGGTATAAAAATGTGCATAAAAGCACTATATATTTTAGGTGTATCAAAATCCCCCAAACTTAAAAGATTACTTGTTCTCAAGTGACTCCTAATCAAATTGAAAATTTTAGCATGAAATTTATGTTATGAGTTTCTTAGGAAGGCAACAAAATTTTGTTCTTGAAATGGAATAGTCCAATTTAGAAAAAAAATTTCAGTAATTAAGACCATCTTAAAGTTTAGAAAGTTCTTAGGTAAAGGATAATGTAAAATATATGTTTCTATCTAATTCAGAAATACTTGTAGATTTTTCAAAATATAGGATTCACACACTTATTTTTTGCACTTAAAAATCTTTATTTGAAAATAATTTTACTTACTATATTATAACCTATGTTTTAGGTTTTCTCATAACTTATATTTTAAACTTTAGGTTTTCAACCAATTTTTGATTAGACCCTTAAATCCTCAAGCTTCTCCTCCCTTTTCACATACATTTTTTACTTTTTTCTCTTCTTTTTTTTCTTTTTCTTTTTATTTTATTTTCTTTTCTTTTTTTATTTTTTATAAGATAAGGATTACTATATCTAGATAGTCCTTTAATGATTTTGAATTTCACCCTTCCATTTAAAATAAAGGTCTGATATACATCTTTCACTTAACAATCATAATAATAGTATTTTAAAATTACTCCTCAATAAAAGAAATTGAAGCTTTGAAGAATAAAAGTCAAACCTTATATTTATCCAAAAATACAATATTTCCTACTAATGATAGTTGAACTATATTTAACACTTCTTTACTAAGAAAATTTTAACTTTAAATTTTTCATTATTAATATAAATTTTAACTAAATCTCTTATTCATTTCTATATTTAAAATTTTGTTCCCCTAATATAACTTCATATACATAACTGTTTTTATTCAAAAATCAAATTAATTTGAAGTATTCTTTAGAACAAATAAAATTTTAAGTTTTTGAAAAATTTTCTGTTTTTATTATTCCCCCCCCCCCAAACTTTAAATTTTAGTTAGGATAAAACATTTAAGCATAAGAAATTATACATGGGTGAGAATTAAAAACCAACATAACATGCTTGCAGGAATCTTAATATCCTAAATATTCAAGTATAACAATTTAAAAACAGGAGTAAAAAGAAATCAAATTCATTTTTTTTTTATAAAAAGAAAAGTAAAAATTTCAAAAGACATTTATAGTAGTGGAGGTTTTCAAAGCAAATATACACCAACTAAAAATAACAGAAATCACACCAATATTAGATAACAAATGGTAGTAGTAGATTTTGAAAAGTTTAAAACATGCAGTTTTTAAATAATAGTTTTTAATAGTGTTCAATATTCTCCTAACAGTTTTGGAATTAAAGTACATACTATAAAAACTCTGACACAAAATACACATTAAAACATTTACTACTACACATATATCACACAAAGCAACATATAGAATATCAATCCAACAATGATACATCTGAATACGCAAAAATAGTCCAACTACATTCAGTATACTACCGGAGTTCACACCACAAACACAACATCAAAATAAAACACATGACACAACATACGTCAGTACATCAACAAAAACTCAGTAACGCATAAAAAAAAACAAAGCTACTAATCATCCTCATCATTATCATCTTCTTGCTCGTTCCAATATCTGGATAGCACATAAGGTATACAGAATGAATTAGGGGACATCTCAGCACTTAGATCACCTTTAATTAATCTATCCAAATAATGCTGATAATTCTCCTCATATTCATCATGTCTTACAATATATATTTTTTATATTATCCATCTTACCATCCATGTCTCTAGCATGCTCACGAGTAAGACTCACCTTCTTCAAAATCTTTCTCAACAAACCAGTCTGTGAATCACTAGATGATGAAGCTCGAGAAGTAGTAGCTTGGGAAGTAGAAGTAGCAGAAGCAAAAGTAGAAGCAGTAGAAGCCCTACCAAATCCTCTTGTCTAGCCAAACTCTGCATGTACAGTGTAAGCTCCAACGTTTACACCGGTAATTGGTTTAAAAGGCTGAAGAACATTTTTCCAAGTTTCAAATTTCACACCAGACTGCTCACATAATGAATGAATCAAGGAAGGAAATCACATTCCTGCAGTAGTGGTAGATCTCACACAATTCAAAATATAATCCTAAATGATTTCTCCAATATCTATAGGATTCTCTTGCTGAATGCAATAGTTCAACACAGCTCTCTCCCTTGTAACTTCACTAGTATGACTTGAAGGTAATAGCTTATATGAGATAAAATAATGCCATGCTTTAGAAGTGGCATTTAACTTAGAGGCCTGAAAATTGACTCTTCTATCATTAGTTATCTTCCATAATCCTCTTCCATCAGTCATAAATGCCATTATCTCATCTAACTCTCCCACAGTAGGATGATAGTTAGAATAAAAACAAAACATATCAGGAGATACTCGATAAAAGACATTGATTACCGCAGGTGAAAAATGTATTTCTTGCCTTTTCATCATCATCAAATTCTCTTTTGCTGCAGGTAAGTTCACATAAAACTCTCTGACCATAGAAACAGCAGCAACAGCGGAGAAGCAATAGTAGTTCTCCCAATTCTTTCTAGAAATCATCTCTTCAATAACTTCTCCTGACATACTGAACACACGCTCAGGAATCAATTTACGTGACTGTAGTGCATTGACGTATCGTTCCACAGCCCTTGCACTAACAAACTTATCAGAATCAAATTTTGTCTTTTCTTTCGCGCGCTTTAACTTTGGAGCCATCTCTAAAAATTCATGAAAAAAATTCACCATAAATTCCAAAATCAAACTAAACTTGCTAAATTAACTTCAAAAAGTAACATCCACTAAATCCAAAAAATTTCTCATCCTTTTCCTCAAAATTTCACCATGAATAGTGATTTTAGTATTTTCCAAAATGTACTAAAAAATACATAGTGAAAATAAAAAATTTTTCCCTAGGAGTAGTGCTCATAGCTCAAGGAATTCAAATCTAACAATTTTTTTGTTGAGACCGGCTTTCAAATGATCAAATATATTGATGCCTAAGGCTCCTTTTCACGAAAATCAGAGGTTGAAGACAATAGGGGCAGTTAAAAATGGCGATCTTCAGTTTTTTAACAGCTGAAAATCAATTTTCGCGAACCAGTGACTAAGCGCGAGGACTTCGGCGCTTAGCCGCGAAATCTGGCGCTTAGCAGCCAGTGCCCAGATTTTCACAATTAAGAAAATGCACTAAACCACATAGTTAATCACCCTTAATCTTCTCAAAATAATTGTCTCTTCCCCATAAATCTCCCAATACTCCAATTTCAAATTTTAATATCCACCGATTCCAATCAAGTTTCACACAAACACAATCTTATATTCATTAAAAATAAACCAAACTTAATACAAACTAAAAATTTCTATCCATACACTTTGGATGAAATTCCCTAGATACAAAAGGACTCAATAAGCATAAAGTTAGGTTTACATCACTAAGATGTAACAATTACTCATTAAAGTGCAACATAACAATAACATAAAACATTAAACACTTAAAACATCAAACACATAAAACATAACATACACAAAACAAATCACAAGATCAAACTAATATTTAATTCTATTGTCCAGTAGGCGGAATATATCCAGAACCATTATTATTTCCATTTGACCCTTCTGGAATATAAATCTTATAGAACGGGTGATGATTGAACACTCTTACAATTTTTTCTTCTAACCACTTATTCTTCAGGAACATCGCCTGATTCGCTTCTTCCACGTGACTTGTATGACTTCCTTGCATCTTGAGTTGCCATCTCATATACTCTAAATGTGCGTTAGTTTCATTAATCTTTTCTTCAATTGAAGTCACTCGAGCTTTGATCTTTGCAATCTTTTCTATAATTCATTGAATACTCACGGCGAGATATCCATTGAATAACTCTTTAGCACTGACTAATAAACTTACTCTTCTCAGAATTCTATTTCTTCTTTATCTCATTCTCTCAGGAAGACATGAAGCACTCAAAACACTCTCCTTAAGACTCAGGAATGAAAATAGGACTTGGAGCAAGTGTTTCTCTTAATCTAGGGCCTTTTTATATACTTTAGAAGTGCATAAACCGCCCTTAAACTTATTAAAAATCCAGAATAACATCAAAAACCACTTCCCCACGATCTAGGCATCTATAACCTCATTTATCACATGCTTTATAACTCCAGCGCCTAAGTGCCAACTAGACGACGCTTAGTCGCCAGTGTTCAATTCATCATAGGTCTGCCAAATGTCCAAAATTTCATTACGACTCCTATAAGTAATAAAATAAGGTCAAATAAACACTACTATAACATAAAAAATACAAAATACTACTACCAAAACATAAAAATAAACCAAACAAAGCACACAAAACAAACATAAAGCAAAGCACACTGATAATTATGGGTTGCCTCCCACAAAGCGCTTGGTTTAATGTCTTCAGTCTGACATACCCAGAACTCATTCTGAGTGACCCAACATCAGATTCTATTCAGATTTAAGCTGACCGACTAAAGAATAATGCTTAATTCTATGACCGTTAACTTTAAATATTTTTCAAGTCTTATGATCTTGAATATCCACAGCTCTATAAGAATAAACTTTTATCACAATAAATGGACCCATCCACCTGGACTTAAGTTTTCTAGAAAAAAATTCTCAATATGGCATTATACAGCAAAACCTTCTATCGTGGCATAAGATTTTTAGTAAGAATCTTTCGATCCTACCATAACTTCATATTTTTCTTATAAATCTTAGCATTTTCATAAGATTCATTCCTTGTCTCTTAAAGCTCATTTAATTGCAATAATCCCTTCTCAGCAGCATCATTCAAATTATAATTGAACTCTTTAATAGCCCAATATGCTTTATGCTCAAGTTCAATAGGCAAATGACAAGCTTTTCCAAAAATCAGCCTATATGGGGACATTCCTATAGGGGTTCTGTAGGCAGTCCTATAGGACTACAAAGCATAATCCAGTTTGATTGACCAATCCTTTCTGTTTGGATAAACACTATTTTCCAATATTCTTGTAATTTCACGATTGGATAATTCAACCAAACCACTTGTCTAAGGATGATAAGCAGTAGCAATGCGATGATTTATATGATATTTCTTTGCTAACTTCTTAATAATTGCAGTTTTTAAATGACTTCCTCCATCAGTTATGATTACTCTTGGTATTCCAAATCTGCAAAATATATTATTTCTTAAAAACTTTGCATCACTTTGAGTATCACATGGAGGTAAAGCAATAGCTTCAATCCATTTGAAAACATAGTCTACTGCTATCAAAATATAAATGTTTCTGAAAGATGGTGTAAATGGACCCAAGAAATCTAATCCCCAAACATCAAATATTTCAACTTCCAACATATAATTGAGGGGCATCTCATTTCTTCTATAAATATTGCCTACATACTGACATCTATCATAATTTTTAATATAAGTATTCACATCCTTAAAAATGGTAGGCCAATAAAATCCAGATTGTAAGATTTTATATGCAGTTCTTTTAACTCCAAAATGTCCCCCATAATTAGAATCATGACATTTTTGAATAATTTCATAAGTCTCTTCCAATGGTACACATATTCGAATTATAAGATCCTTTCCTTGTTTATATAAAAATTGGTCATCCCAAAAATAAGTCTTAGCATCAGACAGAAATTTCTTCTTTTCCTGGTACGTCAAACAATAGGGTATAGTATTACTGATAATAAAGTTTACTATGTCGGCATACCACGGAACACGCCACTCATTATCAGTAAATAATTTTTCATTAGGAAAATGTTCATTAATTTCTTCAGCATCACAGAGAGATTTTTCATTTTCAAGCTTGGACAAATGATGAGCAATTTGATTATCAGGATCCTTCCTATATACTATCTCAAAAGCAAATTTTTGCAAAAGAAGAATCCATCAAATAAATCTCGGCTTCACATCCTTCTTCTTCATTAAATATTTGATAGCAGAATGACCAGTATGCACCACACATTTAGTTCCAATTAAATATGATCGAAATTTATCCAAGGCAAATACTAGCTAATAACTCTTTCTCAGTAGTGGTATAATTAATTTGAGCATCATTAAGAGATTTACTAGCATAATAAATAACTTTAAAAATTTTATCATATTTCTGACCCAAAACAACACCAATAACATAATCACTAGCATCACACATTAATTCAAAAGGTTTTTTGTAATTTGGTGAAATAATAACAAGTGCAATGATTAATTTTTCTTTTAATTTTTCAAAAGCTTTTAGGCAATCATCATCAAAATAAAAAATTGCATCCTTTTTCAATAAACAGCATAAAGGTTTTGTAATCTTTGAAAATTCTTTGATGTAACTCCTGTAGAATCCAGCATGTCCCAAAAAACTTCTAATTCCCCTTACATTGATTGGGCAAGGTAAATTAGAGATAACTTGAATTTTTACAGGATCTACCTCCAAACCTTTTTCTAAAATCTGATGTCCCAATACAATTCCTCCTGCTACCATAAATTAGCATTTTTCCTAGTTAAGGACTAAATTAGTTTCTTAACAGCATTTTAGAACTTTAGACAAATGTTCTAAAAATGATTCAAATGAAATTCCATAAAAACTCATCAATAAAAACTTCAATCCCTTTTTCAATTAAATCATAGAAAATAGCCATCATACATCTCTGAAATGTAGCAAGGGCATTACATAAACCAAAGGGCATTCTTCTAAAGGCAAACGTACCATAAGGGCTGGTAAATGTAGCTTTCTCTTGATCCTCAGGAGCAATTTGAATTTTGTGGTAACCAGTATATCCATCCAGATAACAAAATTATTTATGCTCAGCCAGTCTATCCAGCATTTGATCAAGAAAAGGGAGTGGAAAATGATCTTTCCTTGTGGTAAGATTTAATTTTCTATAAACAATGCATATTCGCCAACTTGTAACTTGTCTTGTTGGAATCATTTCATTCTTTTCATTAACCGTTACAGTTACTCCTCCTTTCTTAGGAACACAGTGAATAGGACTAACCCATGCACTTTCTGAAATAGGGTAGATAATTCCAACATCCAACAACTTTAAAATTTCTTTCTTAGCAACATCTTTCATGATAGGATTTAATCTCCTTTGAGGATCAACCCGAGGTTTGCAATTATCTTCCATAAGAATTATGTGCATACAAATTGAAGGACTGATTTCTTTAATATCAGCAATTGTCCATCCAAAGGCTTTCTTGTACTTTTTCAAAATTTCAAGCAAACTCTCTTCTTCTTTTTCAGTCAATTGAGATGAAATTATAATAGGTAAGGTTGAGGACTCACCCAAAAATACATACTTCAAATGATCAGGAAGAATTTTTAACTCAAGCTCAGAAGGTTTTTCAATTGATAGACCATAAGATTTATTTTTTTCAGTCATATCCAACAATTCAAAATTTTCATGAAAATAATTTAGTTCTTCCTCATGAAAATCTTCAGAATGATGTAACTCCTCTTCTTGCTTATGTTCCAATTCTTATCTTTCAGATTTTTCTTCATAAGTTGACTTGAAATGATATTCACTCAAAAATCTGATAACATCCATCTTATAATATTCATCATCTTTACCTATTGCATGATATTTCAACGATTTCAAAATATTGAATGTAACAGTTTGATCATTAACCCTCATCGTTAATTCCCCTTTTTGCACATCTATCATTGCTTTGCCTATGGCTAGAAAAGGTCTTCCCAAAATAATGGATATCTCTTTATCTTCCTCCATATCAAGCAAAATTAAATCAACAGGAAGATAAATTGATCAACTTCAACTAAAACATCTTCTATAACTCCTTTTGGATATGTGATCGAACTATCTGCTAATTACAGAGTTACAGTAGTTGGGATTATTTCTCCTAGTCCCAGTCTTTTAAATATTGATAGAGACATAAGGTTAATGCTTGCACCTAAATCACATAAAGCTTTTCCATAGAATCTGTCTCCGATTGCACATGGAATTGTGAAACTACCAGGATCTTTAAGCTTTACAGGAAGCTTCTTCTGAATTATTGCACTGCTTTCCTCACTAAGTGCTACTGTCTCATTATCTTCAAACTTCCTCTTTCTGTTGAGCATATCCTTCATAAATTTTATATAGCTTGACATTTATTCTAAGGCTTCAGCAAATGGAATATTAATGGTAAGCTTTTTAAATATCTCTAAGAATTTTGGGAAATGCTTATCCAACATTTGTTGACGAAGTCTTTGAGGTAATGGAGGAGGTGAATTTTCCAATATAACCTTAGGTGGAGAAATTGGTCTTTCCAAACCTTTCGGAGCGTCCTCTTTTGGTTCTTCAATCTCTTCATTCTCTACTTTAGTTTCATTTTGAACTCTACCTTCCAACTCTCTTCCACTTCTCAGTTGAATTGCTTTTACATGCTCTTTATTCTTATATCTTGGATTTACTTCAGTATTACTTGGAAGCATTCCTTGGGATCTATTAATTAATGAATTTGCAATTTGGCCCAATTGATTTTCAATATTTTTGATGGTTGCTCCTTGAATTTGCAATTAATTTCCCATATGTGACACCACTTATTCAATAGACAACTTCTTCTCCATTAACTGTAAAGCATTGTTAAAACCTGGAGGATATGTTATTCTATAATTATTATTTCCTTGGTTGTTCTAGTTCCCCAATGGGTTTACTTGGTGGTTCTCCATTGTTGATTAATACCACCCTAATTATTGGTATTCCAGTTAAAGTTTGGGTGGTTCTTCCAACCTGAGTTATAATAATTGGAATATGGATTATTAGGCTTGCTTATAACATTCAAAGTTTCTGGTGAAGAATAAGAATCAACAATTTGGCCTAATGAATTTTCTTCAATCATGGAATTTGGTTGAGAAAAAATCATCCCAAATTAGTCTATCTTCCTTGAAACTGCAGCAACTTGATTTGCTAACATTGCAAAAGCATCATTTTCATGAACACTGGATACCTTTCTAGGATTTAACCTTTCAAAAGGCCATTAAAATTATTAGTAACCATTTCTTCAATTAAAGCATAAGCATCAGAAAACTGTTTAGAAATTAATGATCCAACAACAACAACATCGATAATTAATCTAAGAGATCCAACTAATTCATTGTAAAAGGTTTGAATTATTAACCAATCTTGTATCGAATGATGTGGACATTTCCTGAGGAGATCTTTAAATCTTTCCCATGCTTCATATATTGATTCACCTTCAAACTGACAAAAAGATGTAATATCATTTCTCAACTTTGTAGTCTTCAATGATGGAAATTATTTATCAAGGAATTTTTGTGCTAAATCACCCCAAGTTCTGATAGATCCAGGTGCTAACGAATTTAACCATATCTTAGCTTTATCCCTTAGTGAGAAAGGAAAATGTCTAAGTCTAATAGCATCATTCGGAACACCATCATATTTAAAAGTAAAGCACACAACTCAAGAAAATAAGTAAGATACAAATTAGGTTCTTCAGTTGTTGCTCCCCAAACTGATTATTAGACACCATTTGGATAATAACAGGTTTAAGCTCAAAGGAATTAGCAGCTTCAACAGGGTGTTGAATACTACCATGAAGTTCATCTACTGTAGGGTTAGCATAATCTCTTAAAGGTCTGAATTCTTGATGGATGCCAACATTTTGATTTTGATGATTTGCCATTTCTTGAATATTTTTATCCTTTTCTATATTTTAATTTTTTTGATTTTCTGATAGTTCTTTGTAATTCAGAATCGTAAGGCACAAGTCCCTCAGAACCTGAACTACGCATAAAACAATAAAAAAAAACAAAACATACTAACAAAAATAAAGAAAAGTAAAAACTTAAATTTTTCTTAATTTTCTTTGAAATTACAGTTTTAATTAATATCCCCGGCAACGATGCCAAAAACTTGATCCCAGCGCCAAATACGTGTTCTTACAATTTAGATATAAAAATTATGATTTTATAATATGGGATACTACGCAATTATATGTATCTTTTATCAAATAATATACGACTTTCTGATTATGGCCGAGATATGGAACCCACAAGGAAATATAAAAAAAATTTTAAAGAAATAAGAAAATTATATTTTTACTTTTTAAATGACTTTTGAAAGTATGTTTTGATTTGTAAAGTTTGAAGGTTGTTTTTGGTATTTTTGATAAAAAGCTAAGCAGTAAATGAAAATTATCAGAAAATTAAAACATGATCTAAAACACTAGGAAATAAAATATCTTTTTCTTTCTCTTATAAAGTAGTAATAATTATGAAAGTATTGTTGTGGAAGTATTTAAATGTTTTGTGAAAAATAAGACTAAATTTATTCTTTACCCTTACTTGGTTCTATAAAGAACATTGGTTAATTTGAAATTTTTAAAATTTAAAAATGGTTAGACAGAGAAGATACCAGCTCTCACTCTAGAGTTCCCTCGATTCCCTCCACCTGGGGGCTACTTCTCATAAAAAAATTAAAATATCAAACCAAATTACGGGGCTTTAGTATGTCACTCTAAAGTCCTCTAATTTTACTCCCAATTAAAAACATGTCTCCTAATTTATTTGCATGCAATTATATAGATTACAATTCTCATCCATATAATTGCATGTGATTTTTACCATTTGTTGTTTGAGACAATACCACATTGGATCTTACATAATCTCACAACAAATTTTAACATCTTAACTGACCAAATTAAGAAGTAAATTATATTCATGGAATTAAATCTTCACAACTTATTCCAACTTTAAACACTTATACATTCCACAACAATCCTACATTATTTAATTACTTTTTCATTTAAGAAAGAAAAAGATAAAGAAAACTACTCAGATCTCATGGAGAAAACACAAGCACACATTGATTTGAAAATAGAAATCATAATGAAAACACAATAATTTTTAATCAAAAACTAAATATAAAAATAGAAGTAAACACTTATCTGAAATTCCTCTCAAAAAGACTCCGGAAGTTCCTTTGAAACTTAACTCCACTAAAACCCTCCTCAGAGTGGGTCGCCCAACTTTGATGACTCAGAAATAGACTTCAGACTTTAATAAAAACAAAATAAAAGGAAGGAAGAGAATTGGTGAGAAGAAGGTTTCACTTCAACCCTTTTTTCCTTTCTTACACTTTACTAACTCTAAAAGACTTTAAAAACTATAAGCAATAAAAGACAAAAAGTAAAACTAGAAGAAGACTCCTTTCTTTGAAAATAATTCCAAGTCTTCATGATATAATTTTCCAAAGGGTGCTTTGTGTCTCTTCAAATCATGTCCAGATTCAACGTATACACCAAAAGATGCATCCCTTCATTCAAATTTGCCGCCCATGGGAAGATTAGGAAGTTACCACCAAAAGTTACTTCAAATACCCCTTGAAATTGACACCAAAATGAAGAAAATTCAATTTTTAACTGTGGCAACTAAGCGCCGACCAGGCGGCGCTTAGCCACCAGTGTCCAATTTTTTATTTTTTTCATTTTTTTCTCCAAATTTGATCCAATTTTGCTCCTTTCATCATAATCACTCATTTTCATCATACCTGCAAGAAAACACAAAATAACTTCCATTAAAGTGCAATTTCGTTAAAAAAAGGTATAAAAATGTGCATAAAAACTCTATATATTGTAGGTGTATCGTAAGTCTCCCTTAATGCAATGTTTTTGTCCATCTCTGTAGTACTTGATGCATTGATGAATTGACAAAGGGACCATGTTGTACTAATGAAGCCACGGCCGACCGAGTAGGGTATTGAACGATGTATCTGCATCGATGACATGGAATTTTGCGGTTGTTACTAGATTTTCAACTTTCATTTGTAGTGTTATAGATCCGAGGGCTTCTTCCCCTTTCTGGTTGAATCCTCTTAGCATCATTTTATCCATAGAAAGTTTTCAAGCGTCGATGTCCAAGTAGGCTAACGTCTGTAAACTCATTATGTTGAGCAACGCTCTAAGATTTACCAACACTCTGGAAAGTACGAACCCGCCGATGATGACGGAAATCGAGCGGATAGTTGTGATCAGCTTTTCCAAGTAGCAAATCTTCATCGGTGAAGGTAACGCCAAAATATTCTTTCAAAGTGCAAACTCCATCTGAGGATGTGCTAGCAACCTGCGCTAAGAAAATGTCTGGATCATGTAGAGCCTTGATCAAATTTTCTCTCATCTCCTTTGACAGGATCAGAGCATCGTAAATACTTAGTTTGGCTGGCAACTTCCTGAGATGAGCTAGCAAGTTGTAATCTACCTTGTTTGAATCTTCAATTTCATTTCGAACTTGTACTTCCTCCGTTGCTAGAGATACATGTTCTTGAGTAATCGTCTGTTTTCCTTTATCCATTGGAGCTATCGTTGGTGGTAGTACTTTGCCACTTCTGAAATGTACTTCTGTTATTTTTTCTTCTTCTGGACCCAGAGATTCCTCTATTACTGTATCTGGCTCTTCTATATCTGAGAAGTCTACGTTGATGGCAAGTGGAGTTCCTTTGCAATTGAGGACTGGCTCCTGACTTCCGGTGCTGTCATAGCCGGTATTGTCGATGTCTTCTTTATCTTTGTCAACATTCTTGTCGGAAAAAATTATTATTTGAGGATCATTTTGGGAAGCGAAATCGGGGTTAGAGAGATTGCGAATAGTTACGTCATCACTAGAGACAGTAAAAACGTAGCCAACATCGTTTATATTATCATTATGAGTCCCTGGAGGGGCATTAATATAATGGTACAAAGTCAGGGGTTCGAGGGGTTTCACCTCCGAATCCGAAACAACCAATCTAACAGGGACAACCTCTATCCTTCCCTTCATGTTATCATCCTTAATTTCATTCACACTTCACTTATTTCTTCATTCTTGTCGGGATGGCCTCCTTAGCAAAGCATAAATCTTGGATTGGGCTGGTGGTAAACTCCGGACAGAAGCTTTCATTGGAGTAGACTGGATCTGATCCAGGACTTTCTTGAGCTCATTCTAAATTGTGTTCCATCCTCCTTTACTGGTATATGGATCAATCAGAGAGATTGGCTGGACTAAAATCACATTTATAGATCCTCTTTCAGGATCTTTTAAGTATTCCTTTGATATTGTTATGTTCCTTTCTTTGTAATTCCGCTCGAGCCAATCCTTGAAACTGAAGCAGCTTTCTATGGTGTGTCCGAGCATCCTGTGGTAGGGGCAGAAGTTGGGCTGATCTTTCTTGTCCACTTCTTCCGGCTTCTTCAGCTTGGGCAATCTGAACTTGGGTTTCTTCATTAAATTTCTGAACATCTTAGCTATGACATCATCTTTGAAGGAGTAGTTTCTGTGTAGCCATTCTGACATTGTGGGACCCTGTCGTTCATCTGCCCTGTATGTCCTCTACTTCTGACCAGACTGATTTATCTGTTGTGCACGAGGCTGACCATACTTATGAGGCTGACCGTATTGAGGCGACTGATTGTGCTGTAGTGGCGATTGATCAGGCTGAATCCTCAATGGCTGCTTTCCTTTATTGACCATTGCCACTAAAGCAGATCTCTTCTCGTATGCTTTAGCATGTTTTGTTTTTTCTGTCTTTTCTAAAGGCTCCATGTGCTTGACTTCTTCTTGTAAACTACTGGCTTTACTAAGTAGTTTTCGGAAGGACTTAATGGTGAGACCCTTAAGCATGAAGGCTACCGGACCATGGATACTCTTGAGTAGTATCTTGATTGCATGCTGTTCTTGTAGCTGAGGTTCACATTTCATGCTTAAGTTTCTACATCTCAGAATGTAGTCTACCAAAGTCTCATCGGGCTTCTGTTGCTCCACCTCGAGATCTCCTATAGTGACATGATGTTGGGTACTGCTGAATCTCTTTACAAACATATTTTTCATTTCCGTAAAAGTCTTTACTGATCCATTGGGAATCTCGGCGTTCTAATCAAATGTTATCCCTGACAAGCTGCTGACGATCCATCTGAACAACAACGCTTCACTCCCACCTGTGTTGCAACAACTAGCTGTAAAAAGTGCTATGTGCTGGAGAGGATTTACTGTCCCATCGAATGTCTTGAAAGTCAGGGGCACGAAGCCTTTGGGGTAAGGCACGACATCAAACTCCTCCGGGTAGGGTCTACCCTTTGAAACTGATGCTCCACCTTTGGATTGAGCCAAGGCCTCCAGAACTTGTTGTTCGACCATCTGCTTAATGTCATTTTCAGGCAGGTTCGGAGTCGGATCTTTTCTTGGTAGTTCATCTTCATTGGCAGAAGCGACTTCCCTTATTTCATCAGCAATGTGTATGATTTTAGATTGGTTAATTTTAGGAGACGCTGTAGGTCTTGACTGTGATTGCCAGTAGAGTTTAGCCATGGTAGTCATGGCGGCGATCATTTCCTTCATTTTCTTTTCTGGATGACTAATCTGTTCATCTCTTGTTAGGATGGTCCTTTAAAGCTCATCTGCTGTGTTCTCTTCAGTAAGAGCATCGCACGCGGATGACTTAGACCTAGTTTCAACCATATTAATCTCCATGAATTCTTCACCCATGTAGTATGATAGGAAGTAATCCTCTTCATCAACATCCAACCCTCGTTTCTTGGCTAACTCAGAAATCTCTGCTCGGAGCTTTCGAAATTTATCATCAACTGTTTTCTTTCTAGTCAATTTTAAATCTGTAGGCTTTCCTGCACTGTCACTTTTCTCTGCGACTGATTCAGTGGCAACGACAGCAGTGGCAATAGGAATATCAGACTCATGATCCCTTTCATGGTCAACATACTTTTTAGAATGTACTGGTACAACACCTCTCGGTACCCTCACATTCCTCTTAAAATTTGATGTCTTGAGACAAGGTGTCTCAGCGGGGACATCAGGGTAACGAGGGGAAGTGTGCTCCCTAGTGTGTAAACCATGTACAGAAGAAAATAATCCTCTCTCGTTCTTTCTCCTTCGAGGTACTTTATGATTGTCAGCAGCTAGTGCTCTCGGACCCAACCGGGACTTGACTGACTTGCTTATAGTAGTATCATCTATATCCGCTGTATCAACACGTTTTGTCCAAATGGTATCTGACGAAAACTCGAACAAGTCTTTCTAATATCATAATTTATCCTTAATTTTGGGGGATATTGCACTGTCGGCATATTTTTTTTAGGTTATGTGTTTTGAAAGGGGTCGCCTACAGAAATTGTCGGCGAATTTTCATATTTTAAATTTAATTTAAATATATATATAGTTTAAAAGATAACATTTGATTTTGAAAGTAATTTTAAGTTTAAAAGTTTTAAGATATGAAATCAAACCGATCTCACATCCCGAATAGTTTATATAAACGAGCGCCACACTGACAAACCGTGTATCTATCCCGAAGAATAGACACACCGCTTGATGATGGGGCTCGATTAAATAAACTAGGAGATTTGTGACATCCGTTTGGTCCGCGAACCAATTTTATAAGCCGACAAGTTCCCCGCTTAATATAAATGAATTAAGCGGGGTTTATATTACTCGGGTTCTTAAAATTCCCTATAAGGGCAAGCCCCTATAGTTAATTACATCTTAAGTGACGGGAATCACCTAAGAAAACTCTCGATAATAATCGGTAGTTCCGCTCTCAAGAATTTCAAGGTTTAAGTTTTCAAGGGATTGAATTTTAGAATTTCAATAGGGAACGGATCAAGTTTGGAACATTTTGTTTTGGGAATTCAAGGGAAGAAAGGTAGGAGAAATCACAGATTCGAAGCGAACTTCGGTGATTTCCCGACTATCCTATTGTTTGGCTTGAATTTAGGAAGGTCCTAATGTTTATTTAATGTTTTGATCTTGCCAATTTTAATTAATTAGGACTTATATTTGTATGATAAAATCATACAAATAGCCTCGAAGATGTGAGGGTTTATGTCGTATCGGACGACTACCTCGGAAATCCTAAGACCGGTTAGGGCTTAATTTACATGATATGATCATGTAAATGCCTAACGAAGAATTGAGGATTTATGTTGCACTAGGCAAACTACCTCGAAGTCCTACGACTTGGTTATTTAATTCTAAGGAAAGTTTTGCTGAAGTAGCCTCAGGTTTTGCTGATGACGATGGCCGTGCTGCCCACCATGCTCCGAGCTCCTTGTCGTTGCAGAGGTTTAGTTTTAGAAGTCATAAATCGGGAGATGAGAGAAGTGTTTGGTTTTAGAGAAAGTCTTAATTTCCATGTGTTTTTAATATTTTAGTTAAAACAAATCTTAAAGTTGATTATAACAACACCGGTTAAGATCCCACGGTTCCATCCTTCCGGCATCGTTATTTTTATCGGATTCACTTAGTCCGGATGAATTTGCTAAACTCAGCTGAATGAGTTCCACACTTTCATTTAGACCGTGGGAAATCCCGTTAGCAACACGTAGGTTACATCATCCGAGGTATTCCCGATCATCCAACAAGACGTTTTAATTTAGTTGTAGTTGTAGTTTTGTCGTTCGTTTGTGATTAAATTTTGAGTTGTTTTATATTTTGAATGTTGTGGCGGTGAATTTTATCTTGTAGTGTCTTTTAATTTAGTTATGGGTTTCGGTTTTGGTTTCGTCCTAAAGGTGTAGGTTTTCATGCAACTGTTGTTTAACATGCAAAAAGAGTAAAGTGCAACACGAGTAAATGAATTGCAGTAAGATAAATTGCAATAAAATAAAAGCGTACCCGGAGGGTCTTCCCGTCATCCCAAGCTGCACTTAAAATACAATTTAGAGCATTTAAGCATTTATAGCAATTTCCTAGGTAAAGCTAAGGGAAGGGTTATGGTTTTCTACCAAAATCCTAATCCTATGACTAGTCATTTCCTATGACGTCTAGTGTTCTTGTATTTTAGTTTGAGGACGATTTTCTTCATCAAAGAACAACTAAGTTCAATTGTTCTTATAAATATCCTATCATATTGAAGAAGTGCTTAAGACGAATCTTAAACATCTTTTCAATATTTCTAGGATTGTTTTAAGTCCAAATGAATTTAATTACACAAATGAATTAATCATCCGAGAGTTTAAGTTTTGTTGTCTCGCTCAGTGAACTTAGGACATTTGAATATCCTTATGAGTGAAATTACATTTCATTTGATACTCCATTTAGGAGTTATAATAGTAAAAGCTCTTAAGGGCAAAATGATATTTAATGATTTGTGATTCAAATTTAAGTTCAAATTGATGATTTAAGTTTGGAATAGTGTTCAAGTTATTTTAGATTTATTTTTGAGTTCTTCATTTCTTAGGTGATGTTATTTTAAATTCAATTTAATTTAACTTTAATTTAATTTAATTTGGTTTAGTTTCAATTTTAATTTAATTTGATATATTTAATTTAATTTAATTTTAATTTTAACTTGGTTTTATTTTAATTTAATTTAATTTAATTTAATTTAATATGTTTTAATTTAATTTAATTTAATTTAATTTAATTTCATTTAATTCAATTTAATTTGATTTAATTTGATTTAATTTAATATGTTTTAATTTAATTTAATTTAATTTAATTTAATTTGATTTAAATTTTAATTTAATTTTATTTTTAATTTTAATTTAATATTTTATTTTTTTATGTTTTAAAGATGATTTAATTTTAATTGTTAAAGTATTAATTTAATTGAAATTTTAAAAGGATTTTAATTTAAATAATTTAACTTTAATTTAATTTAATGATTAAGTTTTTTTTTAGAATTTTAAATCTTAAATTTGGATTATCATTTTAATTAGGACTTAAATATTATTGAGATGATTAATTTAGGGATTCTTAAATTAAAGAACAAATCTCTTCCTAATAATATCCCTATTTTAATAATTCCAATTTTTCATTCTTCCAAATTTAATTAATTACTTAATTAAGGTTTATTTTAATTATTTTTAAATTGCTTGGTAGGTTTTTACCCTTTAATTATTTAAATTTCAATCATCCAAATCAGATTAAGATCAAATATTTTACCTTTTCATTTTATTAAGCCTAAAGTTTTAATTAAGGGTTAAAATTTTAATTACCATTTTGCCCTTCAAGCTTAATAATTTCATAACTCATTAAATTGAGCTTAAATGAACTTGAAATTTTTATGTGACTTCACTCATATATCAATGAAGACAGTAGAGGAGAAAATGTGATTTTTCTGTATTTAATTTATTTATATAATTATTTTTGGTGGAAAATAAGGATTTTCAAAAAAAATTTAATAATATGACCAAGGGAAAGTTTCTGTCCTTAAGAAAATTATGAGACATTCCTAATGACCAGAGAACCACTTGGACCAATTTTTGTGATTTTTTGAATTATATTTTATTTATTAGAATTATTTTAAGTACTGGAGTATTAATTAATTTAAAAATAGAATATAAGTTGAAAAATGAAATTTATAATTTTTAAAATTCTCTCTGATATCAAGGATTCCAAAGAACCAAATTTTACAATTTTCTAATTTTTCTTTGATTTATTAGAATTATTTTGGTGGAAATGCTAGAAAATACATTTTTTAATTTTAAAATTACCCTAGGGCTTTAAAATTTAATAACTCATCATAGAGACCTAGGAAAAATATGGGATTTGTTCCTAAGTGATTAGAATTCAAAATGTGACATTTTGGTGAATTTTATTATTTTTGTGATTTTTATTATTTTATTAATTATTAAAATATTAAAATAATGCAAAAAATCAACTTTTTTAGAAAATTGAAATTTTAATTTTCTTAAATTTCCCTAATATCAGAGAGGCTCCAAAACTAAATTGGTGAATTTTTGAAAAGTATTTTGAAAGTTATGAATTTTCAAAGTTTAAAATGACTAAATGGCTTAATCAACCCATTTAGTAAGGCTAACCAAGTCCAATTGACTTCAAACTTTTGTGGTGGTTTCCTCTGATCCTAAAGGTCAGTGGAGAATTGATTTCAAGTCAATTTGATCTATGGTTAACTCTAATTAATTAAAGTTCAATTTTGGGTATTTGGAGGGTATTGGGAGGTATTTTTGGAATTTTGGTATTTTTGGGTATGGATGATCAATTTGATTGGTGAGGACATGTTTAGGAATGATTTTGGAGAATTTTGGGTAGTTTAGGTGATTTTGCAAATTTTGGAGGGTTTCAAGGGTATTGGGTAGGCTAGGCGGGTGTAGGGTTCCGGGGGTCAAAATCGAAAATTTGGAAAATCGAAGATTGGGTGAATGTAAGTGAAATGAAATCATTTTGGTTGAGCCATGAAGCCATATCAAGTCCACATGAGCCATGAAGGGACTCATTTGAGGCATCCACTATGTTGTTCCTAACCCTCTTAGCCAAGGGCTTAGGGGTTAAGGACCATCCATGTGAACCACTTGCATGAGTCGGGAGGTCGAATCGGGTATGGGTGTGTTTTTAGGAGGTGTGTGAAAGTGTAGTGTATAGGTGTAGTGTGTGTGTAAGTCGGCCCCTTCACCGGACCAGGCCACCTGGGGCGGTCCTAAGGCCCAAAGAGTCCTATAGGAACTCATCTTTTAAACTTCCACATTTGATCTCAACCCTGCAGGTGATTAGGGGTCTACAATCGAGTTTGTGGAGTTTGCGAGGAGTTAAGAAGTGGTTTGAATTTCTAAGTGGTGGGTCCCAATTCTAATCCTCTAGGATAGTCAAAGGAAAAGCCTAAGGCTAGATCCTAAGTACTAAAGAGAAGAAGAGAAGACCTCATCAAAAATGAGGTCAACAAATGGACCCCGATAGGTGTGGTGTGCTAACCAAGCACACCGCACGTATCAGCGTTGACCGAAAAGATCAACAAAACCAATACAGATGTCCAAGTGACAAACTTAGGACGAAGTAGAAGAGTTTCACTGGGGAGTGTCAAGTATATCTCTAGGACTGGAGATTCCTGCACTCTCGCTGGGGAAAGGAAAAGGAGGTGAATCCCAAATCACATGATCTGGGGAATTCAATTTAGATTTTCGTTTTGTTTTAGTTTAAGTTTTGATGTGTAAGTTTAGATTTTGAGTTTCAATTTAGATTGAGGTTTGGTTTAAAATCAACTTGAGGAAATTTGAATTTGAAATTTGGATTCGAAACGAGGTTCCAATCCCGGGATTGTGGAGAAAAGCCGGAATCGGGGTACCGCACGCAGAATGAGAATCAGAGTTTAAGTGTTGATTGAAGGGGATGAGAATCGAATTTAGGTGCTCGATCTCGAAAGTTTAATGAGAATTGAAACGGAGTTTCAACCTCGAAAATTTAAAGAGAACTGGAATCGGTTCCGATCTCGAAGGTTTAAAGAGAACTGGAATCTGGTTCCGGTCTCGAAGGTTTAAAGAGAAATGGAAACTGGTTCCAATCTCGAAGGTTTAATGAGAATTGGAAACTAGTTCCAATCTCAAAGGTTTAATGAGAATTGGAAACGGATTCCAATCTCGGAAGTTTAAAGAGAAATGGAAACTGGTTCCAATCTCAAAGGTCTAAAGAGAAATGGAAACTGGTTCCAATCTCCAAGGTCTAAAGAGAAATGGAAACTGGTTCCAATCTCGAAGGTCTAAAGAGAAATGGAAACTGGTTCCAATCTCAAAGGTTTAATGAGAATTGGAAGCTGGTTCCAATCTCGAGGGTCTAAAGAGAAATGGAAACTGGTTCCAATCTCGAAGGTCTAAAGAGAAATGGAAACTGGTTCAAATCTCAAAGGTCTAAAGAGAATTGGAAACTGGTTCCAATCTCTAAGGTCTAAAGAGAAATGGAAACTAGTTCCAATCTCGAAGGTCTAAAGAGAAATGGAAACTGGTTCCAATCTCAAAGGTCTAAAGAGAATTGGAACCGGTTCCAATCTCTAAGGTCTAAAGAGAATTGAAGCCGGTTCCAATCTCTAAGGTCTAATGAGAATTGGAAGGCCGGTTCCAATCTCGAAGGTCTAAAGAGAAATGGAAACTGGTTCCAATCTCGAAGGTTTAATGAGAATTGGAAATGGATTCCAATCTCGCAAGTTTAATGAGAATTGGAAATGGATTCCAATCTCGCAAGTTTAATGAGAATTGGAAATGGATTCCAATCTCGGAAGTTTAATGAGAATTGGAACGAGGTTCCAATCTCGAAAGTTTAATGAGAATTGGAAATGGATTCCAATCTCGCAAGTTTAATGAGAAATGGAAATGGATTCCAATCTCGGAAGTTTAATGAGAATTGGAACGAGGTTCCAATCTCGAAAGTTTAATGAGAATTGGAAATGGATTCCAATCTCAGAAGTTTAATGAGAATTGGAAATGGATTCCAATCTCGAAGTTTAATGAGAATTGGAAATGGATTCCAATCTCGAAGTTTAATGAGAATTGGAACGAGGTTCCAATCTCGAAAGTTTAATGAGAATTGGAAATGGATTCCAATCTCGAAGTTTAATGAGAATTGGAAATGGATTCCAATCTCAGAAGTTTAATGAGAATTGGAAATGGATTCCAATCTCAGAAGTTTAATGAGAATTGGAACGAGGTTCCAATCTCGAAAGTTTATTTGTGTGAAGAGGGATCCAGTCCCATATCATCAGAACCAAATCGAACAAAGTTCGTGGCTCCGTGTCAATGGACCTAGTCGATCTCCATACAGGAAGAAAAGGTAGGCCACAAAAGTCGAAATGATTTTGACGTGACGAAAAAGGTTTAGGGTTCTGAAATTGAAGTGCGGGTCTCCTGTGAGGAAGAGTTGTCTCGACAGAGAATTTCAAAGCTTCTTGAGATAAATCTCGATTTGGGGTTGATTTGAAAATGCTTGAAAAGATGAATTTATAGTGGGATCCGATTTGAAATTCATTTTCATTTTGTTTGTCCTTTAACTTTCCAAAAAAATTTTAGCTGTGTATTTAATGTTCATGTGAATTTTATTTAGCGTTCACGTGGATTTTGAAGTTATTTTTATGTTTGGATTTTTAAGGAAAAATAATTCTCATTTATTATTTATATTTTTATTTTCCTCTTTTTTTTATCTTATTTTATTTTTATTATTATTATTTTTTTTCTTTTCTGTTCTTTGTTCGAAGTTCGTTTAACTTTAATGGCGTTTCCCAGTCAATTTGCACAAAAGAGGTCAAGGCCAAAATTGTGACATGGTCACTTTCATTCCAATCATGTTAAAGATACATCATACAACTCAATCTGGAATACATCTCATACAATCCATGTAGACTCAAAACGGACTATGTATGATCTTTGTCGATCCATCCAAAAAGGTGTCTGTCAAAAATCCATGTCTGAATAGTGAGGTACATGGTCAATAACATCACCTTCCAAGCCATCCTTGGCAAGGATGTCGTATGGATGTACGTTGGAGGTGTGATATTTTCCATGCAACTCACAGCTCGTAAGGTCGAGGCTCTCTAGCTCCGGTCCGGCCGGAAGTGGTAAGGTGCTTTCCGTCGTCCATTCTTCCGAAAGTAACCGAGATCCGCTTCACTGGTACTCCCGGTATGCAATGTTTAGTGACGTCCGCTCCGTTGCCCTTCGGTATCATGCTCGGAACCTACCGGTAATGGTATCTTTATCGGCCCTCGGAACTCACTCGGGCCTCGCTATCCGGAGGTCGGATCCGAACATGATATTACACTCATTCGGAAAAGAAACTGTGCGTAAAGGTCTAACAAAATCGTGATGATCTATGTGCGGGGAATGCGGTCACCCTTCTTGTAAATGTTAATGATGCAACTGTTGGGTATGCAATCTGCTGGCGGTACCCTCCATGTTATCATTCTTTTTACCATCCTTTTAATGACTAATGACATTGGATCCACCTGGCCATGACGGAGTATCCCCGGTGGGTTTCCCTTCTCGTCTTCTGCGAAGTTGTAGCAACATCCACATTGTATTGTAATTCTCCCCTTCCCGGCATCCATCTCCGGGGTTCCGAGTAAGTGTTTTCTCTTAAGCGACCTCGCTCGGCCCATCTTTTTCAAATCCCGGATGCGATCCACGATTTGTTGTTGCTCGTATTCTGAGAACACGTCTGTATGTAGCTCGAGGCCTTCTAGATATTGATCCTCCTGCCTCTGATTCTCTCGAAGTATTCAAAAGTTTTCTTCTGGACATTCTGTATCCTTTCTAACTCGTATTCTAGAATAATTTGCAAATGACGAGGTCTGGTGACGTACTGTGGGATATATGGCTCAATCCCTTCACGCTCTCCTGCATACCTCGGCTCCTCGGGGGTGATGTCCGTCGGGACATCCTCCGGGGTTGCTTCTGCAACAAGGTCATGCATTACCGGTGACTTCATCTGGTGGCGTAGTAGCCTTCTTTCTTCGTTCTTCTTGAGATTTCTCCGGTTTCTTCGTCATCCCGGAGGCTGGTCTCCTTTCTTCGGGTTCCCGGCGAACCGGCATCCTCGAAGTATATGCACCTGGCAGTAGCAAGCTCGTCTCGTCGCGCCGGTCCGCTGCTAATTTAGTTAACATCTTGCGGATACGACGATTTTTATTTCTTCGTTGAGTTGCTTGTGAGAGTAGCTCTTCGTACTTCCCGAGTTTACGTGGGCGTGGCGCCGACAAGTCCGCCCTCTGCCGTAGCGACTACGATTTGATCCTCTTGTCCTCTTCGGTGTTTATTTTTCTTTTCTTCTTGTTGGATTGGTGGCTTGGGCCACCCACTTTCATTCTCGTCCGATCGGGCGGCTCCTCTCGGTCAATCGGGACCCGGTCATTTTCCTCGTATTGCGGGCCTCGCCGGTGCGAAGTCCGAGTCAATCTCTATTATCGCTCCATCTTTCACCCTCTTTTCGTCGAGTGCAAGGCTTACACCATTTCTAAAGTTCAGGACCAACCGCCTGTTCGACATTTCCCTGCGAAAAGACAAGGAAAAGGATCAGGGGCTGTACTAAGAACAAGAACAATAAGAAAATGTTTATTAAAGACAGTTTTTTTGTTCCTTTTATATTTTTAAATTCAACAGGAATGAAGTGGGAAAAGATCAGGAAAGAGATTTTGACATGGAAGAGGAAACAAGGAAAACTTTATTATCATGATTTTATTTATTTTAGCACATTTTTTATTATTTTGGGTTCGGACCCAGTCATAAGTAATTACTTCACCCGTGCTTCTAGGGATGAAGGATTCATTCTTTCGAAACATCAGGTAGCGTAATACTTCTTCAAGTATCGTCCATTGATCGGAAGCATATGTCGTTCCCCTTGGCAGTTCACTAGCTGGTAGGAGCCTCCGAGTAGATCGCCTCAACTACAAACGGTCCCTCCCAAGTGGGTTCAAATTTTCCTCCTATCTTACGGTGTGCGAGAATAGGTCTTTTGAGAACGAGAACTAAATCACCAACTTTAAAGGTTCTTGGGCGGACCGATCCGTCATGGGCTTGAACCATCTTAGCTTGGTATAGTTCTAAATTCTAGCTGCGCTGCAAGTCTTTTCCCTTCCGAGGCTTTCCAATTCTTCTAGTCGTAATTTGGCATTCTCTTCGTCGTGATTTTGTTTGCAAGTCGCAATCCCGAGTGAAGGAAGCCTGGACCTCTAAAGGTAACACTCGCCTCGGACCCATACACTAGAGCATAAGGTGTAGCTTGAGTAGGAGTTCTGAAGGTTGTCCGGTAGGCCCATAAAGCTTCAAACAACTTCTCGTGCCAATTTCTCTTATTATCGTCCAAGGTTTTCTTTAAAATTTGAACGAGAGTTTTGTTAAAAGCCTCAACAAGGCCGTTTGCTCTTGGGTAGTAAATTGTTGAATATCGCCAGTTGATTCCATGTCTCCTGACAAAATTATTGATTTGCGTGCTTCTGAATGCTGACCCATTATCCGAGATGATCCTGCGCGGCACCCCGAAACGGTAGACAACTTGGTTCTTGAAAAAATGTGGCACGTGATGTGCTTTCACTTCTCTGAGTGGAACTGCTTCTGCCAATTTGGAAAAGTAATCTGTAGCCGCAAGAATGAAGCGATGTCCTTTTGACGACGGTGGTTCTATTGGACCCACTATATTCGTGCCCCAACATTCAAATGGCCACGACGCAATTGTCGGACGTAGCACATTTGGAGGTTGGTGTAGAACCACTCCGTGCACTTGGCACTGGTGACAGCTCTTGGCGATTTTCATGCAGTCGGTCATCATCGAGGGCCAGTAGTACCCTAGTCTTTTAATTTTCATTTTCATCTTCGGACTCGACTGGTGAGCGCCACGAGTCCCGAATGTACCTTTTTAACAATTTCACGGGCCTCGGACCCGCTTAGGCACCTTAGCCACATTTGATCAAAAGACCTTCGTATAATGTATTGTTTATTAATGCGTAGGACGAGTTCTTTTCTTGATACGGTGAGCTAACGACTTATCGTCACGGTAGTTTTCCTGTTTGCGGGTAGTCGATTAATGGTCGTCGCCAATCTTCTCTGTTTTCCGTCCTTCGCTGCAATTGATCCTTTTTCCTTTTCCGATTTGTGTATTGTGTATATGTCGAGCCGTGATAGGACTCGACGTCCGTGAACCGACACTTCCATCGATTCATCTTGCAAACGAGAAAATTCTTTTGCGAGACGGGCTAGCGCATCTCGCTAAAACGTTTTCTTTTCGGGAATTTTGTAGATTGTCACATTTGGAATCTGTTCCAACAATATGTATGGCATACTGGAAGTATTGCTCGAGTCTTGGTTTTAAAATTATGTATTGTCCGGCGATCTGTTGAATGATTAATTGCGAATCCCCGTAGATGTTGATGTCTGTTATCCCCATTTGAATAGTTAATTCTAGTCCTGTTATGAGGGCTTCGTATTCTGCTTCGTTATTTGTACACGGCTCTGTCAAGTGGTAGGAGTATCTTAACATCCCCGCTCCGGTGTTATAAAGATTAGTCCGATCCCCGCCTTACCGGGCACTATCACATGCGATTCTTCGTCTTTGTGTGCTCGAAGATGCTCTGTCGAAATATAATTCCCAACGTCGATCATCGGGGTCTTCTAGGTTCATTATTTGTTCATCCGGCAAATCGTCATTGAGAGGAGATTCGCCGCAAAGGGTGTCGCTGCGAGGAAGTCTGCTAGGACTTGTCCCTTTACGGCACGAAGAGGCACGAAAGTTATATCAAATTGCAATAATATCATTGACCATCTGGCAAGTCTGCCGGAAAGCGTTGGGCGGGTCATCAAGTATTGCAATGGATTAAATTTCGAAATCAGGTTGACCTTATGAGAAAGCATGTAATGCCTGAGCTTTTGAGCGGCGAAGATCAGGGCCAAACAGTGCTTTTCAATTGCATGATACCTTATTTCCGTCGGCAGTAAACGACGGCTTAGGTAGTAAAGAGCATTTTCTTTACCCTCATCATTGACTCAGGCTAACGAGGCTCGAGAGAGTCGTCTAAAGCCGCGGTATAAAGTATTAGCGGCCTACCCGAGGCCGGGGCTGCTAAGACAGGAGGTGTCATTAGATATTGTTTAATGTCCTCGAAGGCCCTCTGGCATTTCTCTTCCCAAATAAATTTGGCGTCCTTTTTAACTAGTGCCGAGAAAGGCTGACACCTACCTGACAAGTTTGAGATAAAGCGTCGAAGATATGCCAGCTTCCCTTGGAAAGATCGTAGTTGTTTTAAGGTTCTGGGAGGTGGCATTTCTAAGATAGCTTTAATCTTTTCCGGGTCGATTTCAATTCCGCGATGTCGGACAACGAATCCTAAGAATTTCCCGAAGGTGACGCCGAAGGCGCATTTTAAGGGATTCATCTTAAGGTTAAATTGTCTTAATCGTTCGAAAACAATTCTCAAATCATACGAGTGGTTTTCCTTTACTTTGCTTTTGATGACCACATCATCCACGTAGCATTCGACTTGATTGTGGATGAGATCATCAAAAATTCTTGTCATCGCTCTCCGGTAGGTTGCTCCTGCGTTCTTCGATCCGAATGGCATCAACGTGTAGCAATATACTCCGATCGGCGTTCGAATGCTCGTAAGTTTTTCATCTTACGGAGCCATTTTTATCCGGTTGTATCATGAAGATCCATCCATGAATGAGAATATTTCATGTGTCGAAGCGATGTCGATCATTAATTCTGGGATCGGTAGAGGAAATTCATCTTTTGGACATGCCTTGTTTAAATCTCTGAAATCCACACAAATTCTAATCTGACCATTCTTCTTCCTGACTGGTACCACATTGGCTAACCAAGTCGGGTATTGTTCTTCATGGACAAATTTAGTGTCTATTAGCTTTTTAACTTCAGCTATGACTTGTTGTTCGATTTCTAGACGCATTCTTCGGGACCTTGTCGGTCGGAACGAAGCGGGATCCACCCCTAGCTTATGGATCGCGACCTGCGGAGCTAAACTTGGCATCTCATCGTAGCTCCAAGCAAAACAGATCTTTAAATTCCATTACTAACTTAATTATTTCTTCGGAGTCTTCTTTATTGAGTAAGGAGCTAACAAAGGTAGGTCTAGGTTCTTCGCTAGTACCTAAGTTAACTTCCGTTAACTCATCTATTGTAGATTTGATCTCTTCTTCGAATTCTGGTGGAGCGTCTCCAATTTGTAGATCTTCGAGTTCTTCGTAGTTTCCATGCGGTTTTCATTAGACTCGCAGGTGACAACCAAGCAAAATTCGGTATCGTCAGCCGATCCTATCGTGCCGAATCCGAGACCATGTTTCGCATTGGGAGGACGACCGGAGTTATTCCATAATTTTTCAAAATGTTGTGATCGACCTTTTGTCCATTGTCGAGGTAAGAAACCACGCCGAATTAAATTTTGAACACGGGGAGAGTACCATTCAAAAGGCAATTCCATTAATTCCGATGAAGTAGCATCTTCAAATTGTACATTATTTTCAGTTTTGGAGGAAGGAGCACCACGGTAGAATTTAATGGGCTTTGCACCACCGCTACGTACCTCTTTGACCTCCATACCCTCGATCTTATTAGAATGGATCGGGGTCAGGGTCATAGTATGTACATAGTGATTAATCTTCTCGTACATCGATTTATATTCTTCGTTTCTTTCATCTTCGAGAGGGATTTTGAATTGCGGCTTCTTCCGACTTATCGTCGCTGCTTCTTGTTTGATTTCTTTTTCTTCTTCAGAACTATCTTCCTAGTCAACATTGATGGCTGGTTTTCTCTGTCCAACTGTCCTAAAGTCTCTGCCTCGACCTCGTCCCCGGCCTCGTCCTCGGATGCGAGTTGTGGAGAAACCTTCACCATCTCGCCGTAAGGGAGTGGTGAGTAGTCGTTGGACTAGAACTTCAGGTTCTTCGTTGTCCCAAATTTCTTTTGCTTCATTTGTTATGGTATCTCCGGAGAAGATTGTTTTCTTCGGAGGTGCATAATAAAGTCTGCATCTTCATGGATTCGATTTCATGTACGGAGAACGGTTGTAAGTCACCTTTGATGCCTCTGTTCCCCTCCATCGTAGTATTTGATGCATTGATGTAGAGATGATGGTACCATCCTGTTTTCATGTATCCATGGTCGGCCCAGGTAGAGCGTTGAACGACGTTTCGAATCGATTATGTGAAATTTCGCGGTTGTCTTTCGTTAAGTCACCGGTCTTCATTAGCAGTGTTATTGATCCGAGGGCTCTTTCTCCTTTCTGGTTGAATCCTCTTAATAACATTTTGACCGCTTCGAGCTTGCGAGCATCAATTTCCAAGTATGCTAGCGTTCGAAGATTCATTATATTGATTGATGCTCCTGGATCCACCAATACTGCGGAGAGTGTAAACTTCCCGATTGTAACCGAAATGTACAAGGGTCGGTTGTGGTCTGTCGTCCCAAGTAGTAGGTCATTGTCCGTGAAGGTAACACCTCGTCGTTCCTTTAACGAGCAAACCTCATCTAAGGAATCTCCGGCCATTTGAGCTAAGCAAATTTCTGGATCAAGTAAGGCCTTGATCGAGCTTCTCTCATCTCCTTTGATAAGATGAGAGCGTCGTAGATGCTCGGTTGGTCGGTAGTTTCCTAAGATGGGCTAGCACGTTGTAGTCCACTTTGTTTTCATGTGCCTCGTTTTCTTCTCGAATGGGTATTTCTTCTGTGGGGTTGGTTCTTCCCGAACAACCACACGCTTTCCTTTGTCCTTTGGACCCATTCTCGGAGGTAGAACTCTTCCACTTCTTAAGTTGACTTCGTAATTACTTCTAAGTTTAGCATTGAGTTTGTTGGTGTCTCCTTCGAATTGGAATGACGGATTCTTCGAGATTAGCTTCGGAGTACGAAGGCTCTAACTCTATTGTGATCGGAGCTCCTCGAAACTCGCAAATAGATTCGTTGCTTGTTGAACTCTCGTAGCCTTCTCGGTGGATGTCTTCTTCATCATTGTGATCGTCGAGATTGTGTATGATTTGAGAATTGTTATTTGTATCGGAATCGACATCCGGATTAGGTTGATTGTCGCTAGTTACGTAATCGTTAGAAACGATCAAAACGTAGCCAACGCCATAACCCTCATCATTATAAGATCCCACCGGAGTGGGCGAGATAATCATACGAGTCGAGAGGTTCGAGGGATTTCTCCCCGAATCGGAAACAACTATCCTAGGATAAGCGGCCCCTAGTCTAGCCTTAGGTGCCTCAGTCTTCTCTTCTTCGTCAATTTTCTTCTTTTCTTCAGTCATCTCTTGTTGAGGCGGTTCTTCTATCGCAAGTGATAGCGCCGGCTTGACAGTTTTCGAACTCTGAATTGAGGCTCGCACCGAAGTGGTTTGGATGTGATCCTAAATTTTCTTCGAAGACTTTGTCCAAGCGGTAGTCCATCCATCATCAGTTGCATAGGGATCTATCGGAACAATGAAATCCGTCGAGATAACATTGACGGAACCTCCTTTCTGGGGTTCCTTCATGTATTCTTTCGGGATCGTTATATTCCCTTTCCGAAGATTGTCGTTGAGCCAACTTTTGAAGGTAATACAATCTTCTATCTTGTGCCCGAGCATCCGGTGGTAAGGGCGAAAGTTGGGGTCACTTTTCTTGTCGACTTCTTCGGTGCTTTTAGGCTCCGGCGGTTGGAAATGCGGAGTCTTCATCGAGTCGCGGAACATTTTCGGCACTGCCTCATTCTTGAATGGATACTCCCTGCTCAGGAACTCCCTAAACGTACGTTGTGGACGAGGCGGTTGTTCATACTGTTGAGACGACTGATAACTGGGTTGGGGTTGCTGGTAATTCTGTTGACGTTGCTGTTGCCGTTCTGACGATATTTGTATCGACTACTTGCCTTTATCGACTGCCGCGACGATCCCGGACTGCTTTTCAAAAGTTTTCACGGGCTTCTGTTTGTCTGTTTTATCGGTGAAACTTAATTGCTTCGCTTCCTCTTGCAAGCTTCCGGCCTTGCTTAACAACTTCTCGAAAGTCTTAATAGTAAATCCCTTGAGGAGAAGTGCTATCGGGCCATGGATGCTTTTTAGTAAAATGCCGACCGCATGCTTGTTCTTGTAATCGTGGCTCACACTTCATACTTAGGTTCCTCCATCGAAGTATGTAGTCCACCAAGGTTTCATTCGGCTTACGCTTCTCTACCACTAAATCACCTATAGTGATGTGGTGCTGAGCTCCGACAAATCGCTTGATGAAGAGGTTCTCTAATTCCGAAAATGTCTTCACCGAACCGTTTGGTAATTCCGCATACCAATCAAAGGCGATCCACGACAAGTCGTCGACAAATTGTCGGAAGAGTAAAGCATCACTTACGCCGGCATTGCAACAACCGGCACGAAAATGTGCAACATGCTTGCCGAGGGTTTCGGTTCCATCAAAGGTCTTGAACGAGAGGTGGTACAAAGCCTTTCGGATATTGGACGAGTGTCGAATTCTTCGAGGTAAGGTCTACTCCGTCCGAATGGATGTCCCGCTCTTTGATTGTGCCAAGGCTTCTCGCACTCGTTGTTCCACCAAGCTCTTGATATCCTTTTCCGGAATCATACTTTGTGTTGTATCCTTCTTTAATTGATCATCCCCGTTGACGGATGTAATCTCCTTTCCTCCGTCTACAATGTGAATAACCTCCGGGGTGTTTCCCTTTGGGGTTGAACTCGACTGCGGAGAGTGGCTAGTGCTACGCCCATCTCTTCCATCCTTTTGCCATTCGGGCAATCATATCGTCTTTCTCTTGAAGCCGCCTCCTCATTACTTCCGGCTCCTCTCTTTCGCGGGCTGCAGGAGCACCTTGTGAAGCCGACGAAGCTCGTGTTTCTACCATGTTAATTTCTCGCATACTCATCATCCATGAACTCTGACGAGTCAACTTCATCTCCGAACTTCTCTTCTCTTTCCCTTGCTAGTCGACGAATATCAGTTCTTAACTTTTCCATAGCGTCTTCTAGCGGTCTTTTCTGTATATCCTTGTAGGTGTCATGTGATAACTGTCGAGTTTCTTTCTCATGAGTTCCCTTTACTGCGGTAGCACTTTCTTCGGACTCAAGTCTCCTGACGAGACTTTCCTTTTCTAGTCGTTGTTTCGGTCTTAATTGGCGGTAGTGGGACGCCATACCATCCTTCGCGGCGAAGGCGCTGCAGACCGGATGGTGCGTCACCGAATGCTGGAAGGTGGTATCCTCCCTGATCTGTAAACCTGAAACAACAACAGGTGGACTAGCCTTCATCTTCTTATTAGGCTCTTCTGCAGCGATAGCAGATTCTACTCGCGGCCCAAGACGGGATTTGGCCGGCGCCCGTCCTATCCTTCTTAAAATTTCTGATACGGGGCATTTTTCTTTCTTTGCTAACCTTTCAATCACAGTCTGTAGCCGGGCAAGTGGTGTAACCCTAGCCCTCTTTCTTCTATTGTCGTTATAGTATGTGGGCCGAGGTAATGTAGAGGCAATCCTGCGGACATTTTCCTCGTCAGCTGCGGCGGAAAGGGGATGGAATCTACTCCCTTCCAAAAGGGGTGTATACTCAGACAATGGTATGTATTCAGGTAGTGGTGTGTACTCGGGAATTTCTTCTAGGAAAGCGACTTCAGCAGCTCTGGCCTTCCTGGCAATCTTCCTGCCTCTGTTTCTCCTCTGAGTCCGTGTTAAGGGTGGAACCCTTGAGCTGGACCCAATTTCAAAAACAGAAGGTTTTGCACGGAAATCTGTACCCTCCACGGTAACATGTTCGTTGCAAATTTGGACTTCCTTCCCCTTCAGTTTGGCGGGAGCCGAGGTAGGTGCGAGACGACTAGACCGGTGGGGGTAGAGATAACAGTCCTTCTTTGGACAGCGGTATTCCTCTCAGCTGGAACCCTTTGCAGAGGAGGAAATTCTTGAGTTGATTTAAGGTTGAATTCAATCATGGGTTTCTCAGTTTCTGGCACTTTGTCCATTAGTGCGAAGAGGGTAACGTCAGCGATCTTGACATTTGTGTTTTCAAATCCTTGTCCAAACCGGATGATCCCATTGTCGGGCAGCTCATCCTTGTAAACAGCGAAGTCCAGTCCGTCGGTGAAGGAGAAAATCGGCTTTGGGGCTTCCATTTCGCAGGGTAGATTCGATTGTCGATCCCAAGTTATGCTTCTTCTCATCAGGACGAAAAGAAAGGAATCAAAAAGTGTCCGAACACATTCTTGTTCATGTATATTTGTTAAAAGAGTCGTTCATTAGGGGGTTTGTTTATTTAGAACGGAATGTTCAAAGGTGTAGAGAAGGTAATGAATCTGATTCAGAATTAGAGAGGAAAAGAAAGTCTTATGCAAGACTTCTCGACTCGAAGGATTACTCCTAAACTAACACCTATTAGGGGTCCACCCCACCTCAGAAATGAGGTAAAAGGATTTTGGAACCTCTCTGTTTAGGGGTGTCTAAACAGTGGCTCCTTAATCCGAGAGAATGTTGGCCATACTCGTTCAAGGTAGAAATGAACATAATATTCCAACGGAAGGAAGGGTAGTTTGATCCATTAGGGTCATGGATACACTACCGATTTTTGAAAGCAGAACTATTTGATTAAAATGGAGAGGGGAACTATTCCCCAGCGGAGTCGCCAGAAATTGTCGGCGTATTTTTTAGGTTTTGGTGTTTTGTTTTGGAAAGAGGGGTCGCCTACAGAAATTGTGCGGCTTATTTTAGGTTTAATTTAAATAAATAATTTGAAAAGTAATATTTGATTTTGAAAATAATTTTAAATTTGAAAATTTTAAGATATGAAATCAAACTGATCTCACATCCCGAATAGTTTATATAAACGAGCGTCGCACCACAAACCGTGTATCTATCCCGAAGAATAAACATACTACTTGATAATGGGGCTCGATTAAATAAACTAGAAAGGTTTGTGACATCCGTTTGGTCCGCGAACCAATTTTATAAGCCGAGCAAGTTCCCACGCTTAATACAAAGAAATTAAGCGGGGTTTATATTACCTGGGTTCTTAAAGTTCCCTATAAGGGCAAGCCCCTATAGTTAATTACATCTTAAGTGACGGGAATCACCTAAGAAAACTCTCGATAATAATCAATAGTTCTGCTCTCAGGAATTTCAAAGTTTAAGTTTTCAATGGATTGAATTTTGGAATTTCAATAGGGAATGGATCAAATTTGGAACATTTTGTTTTGGGAATTCAAGGGAAGAAAGGTAGGAGAAATCACAGATTCGAAGCGAACTTCGGTGATTTCCCGACTATCCTATTGTTTGGCTTGAATTTAGGAAGGTCCTAATGTTTATTTAATGTTTTGATCTTGCCGATTTTAATTAATTAGGACTTATATTTGTATGATAAAATCATACAAATAGACCTCGAAGATGTGAGGGTTTATGTCGTATCGGACGACTACCTCGGAAATCCTAAGACCGGTTAGGGCTTAATTTACATGATATGATCATGTAAATGCCTAACGAAGAATTGAGGATTTATGTTGCACTAGGCAAACTACCTCGAAGTCCTACGGCTTGGTTATTTAATTCTAAGGAAAGTTTCTTCGAAGTAGCCTCGAGTTTTCGTCGATGACGATGGTCGTCTTCGCCCACCATGCTCCGAGCTCCTAGTCGTTGCGGAGGTTTAGTTTTAGAAGTCATAAATCGGGAGATGACGAAGTGTTTGGTTTTAGAGAAAGTCTTAATTTCCATGTGTCTTTAATATTTTAGTTAAAACAAATCTTAAAGTTGATTATAACAACACCGGTTAAGATCCCACGATTCCATCCTTCAGACATCGTTATTTTTATTGGATTCACTTAGTCCGGATGAATTTGCTAAACTCAACTGAATGAGTTCCACACTTTCATTTAGACCGTGGGAAATCCCGTTAGCAACACGTAGGTTACATCATCCGAGGTATTCCCGATCATCCAACAAGACGTTTTAATTTAGTTGTAGTTGTAGTTTTGTTGTTCCGTTTGTGATTAAATTTTGAGTTGTTTTATATTTTGAATGTTGTGGCGGTGAATTTTATCTTGTAGTGTCTTTTAATTTAGTTATGGGTTTCAGTTTTGGTTTCCGTCCTAAAGGTGTAGGTTTTCATGCAACCGTTGTTTATCATGCAAAAAGAGTAAAGTGCAACACGAGTAAATGAATTGCAGTAAGATAAATTGCAATAAAATAAAAGCGTACTCGGAGGGTCTTCCCGTCATCCCAAGCTGCACTTAAAATACAATTTGGAGCATTTAAGCATTTATAGCAATTTCCTAGGTAAAGCTATGGGAAGGGTTATGGTTTTCTACCAAAATCCTAATCCTATAGCTAGTCATTTCCTATGACGTCTAGGTTCTTGTATTTTAGTTTGAGGACGATTTTCTTCATCGAAGAACAACTAAGTTCAATTGTTCTTATAAATATCGTATCATATCGAAGAAGTGCTTAAGACGAATCTTAAACATCTTTTCAATATTTCTAGGATTGTTTTAAGTCCAAATGAATTTAATTACACAAATGAATTAATCATCCGAGAGTTTAAGTTTTGTTGTCTCGCTCAGTGAACTTAGGACATTTGAATATCCTTATGAGTGAAATGACATTTCATTTGATACTCTATTTAGGAGTTATAATAGTAAAAGCTCTTAAGGGCAAAATGATATTTAATGATTTGTGATTCAAATTTAAGTTCAAATTGATGATTTAAGTTTGAAATAGTGTTCAAGTTATTTTAGATTTATTTTTGAGTTCTTCATGTCTTAGGTGATGTTATTTTTAATTCAATTTAATTTAACTTTAATTTAATTTAATTTGGTTTAGTTTCAATTTTAATTTAATTTGATATATTTTATTTAATTTAATTTTAATTTTAACTTGGTTTTATTTTAATTTAATTTAATTTAATTTAATTTAATATGTTTTAATTTAATTTAATTTAATTTAATTTAATTTCATTTAATTCAATTTAATTTAATTTAATTTGATTTAATTTAATATGTTTTAATTTAATTTAATTTAATTTAATTTAATTTGATTTAAATTTTAATTTAATTTTATTTTTAATTTTAATTTAATATTTTATTTTTTTATGTTTTAAAGATGATTTAATTTTAATTGTTAAAGTATTAATTTAATTGAAATTTTAAAAGGATTTTAATTTAAATAATTTAACTTTAATTTAATTTAATGATTAAGTTTTTTTTTTAGAATTTTAAATCTTAAATTTGGATTATCATTTTAATTAGGACTTAAATATTATTGAGATGATTAATTTAGGGATTCTTAAATTAAAGAACAAATCTCTTCCTAATAATATCCCTATTTTAATAATTCCAATTTTTCATTCTTCCAAATTTAATTAATTACTTAATTAAGGTTTATTTTAATTATTTTTAAATTGCTTGGTAGGTTTTTACCCTTTAATTATTTAAATTTCAATCATCCAAATCAGATTAAGATCAAATATTTTACCTTTTCATTTTATTAAGCCTAAAGTTTTAATTAAGGGTTAAAATTTTAATTACCATTTTGCCCTTCAAGCTTAATAATTTCATAACTCATTAAATTGAGCTTAAATGAACTTGAAATTTTTATGTGACTTCACTCATATATCAATGAAGACATTAGAGGAGAAAATGTGATTTTTCTGTATTTAATTTATTTATATAATTATTTTTGGTGGAAAATAAGGATTTTCAAGGAAAATTTAATAATATGACCAAGGGAAAATTTCTGTCCTTAAGAAAATTATGGGACATTCCTAATGACCAGAGGACCACTTGGACCAATTTTTGTGATTTTTTGAATTATATTTTATTTATTAGAATTATTTTAATTTCTGGAGTATTAATTAATTTAAAAATAGAATATAAGTTGAAAAATGAAATTTATAATTTTTAAAATTATCTCTGATATCAAGGATTCCAAAGAACCAAATTTTACAATTTTCTGATTTTGCTTTTGATTTATTAGAATTATTTTGGTGGAAATGCTAGAAAATACATTTTTTAATTTTAAAATTACCCTAGGGCTTTAAAATTTAATAACTCATCATAGAGACCTAGGAAAAATATGGGATTTGTTCCTAAGTGATTAGAATTCAAAATGTGACATTTTGGTGAATTTTATTATTTTTGTGTTTTTTATTATTTTATTAATTATTAAAATATTAAAATAATGCAAAAAATCAACTTTTTTAGAAAATTGAAATTTTAATTTTCTTAAATTCCCCTAATATCAGAGAGGCTCCAAAACCAATTTGGAGAATTTTTGAAAAGTATTTTGAAAGTTATGAATTTTCAAAGTTTAAAATGACTAAATGGCTTAATCAACCCATTTAGTAAGGCTAACCAAGTCCAATTGACTTCAAACTTTTGTGGTGGTTTCCTCTGATCCTAAAGGTCAGTGGAGAATTGATTTCAAGTCAATTTGATCTATGGTTAACTCTAATTAATTAAAGTTCAATTTTGGGTATTTGGAGGGTTTTGGGAGGTATTTTTGGAATTTTGGTATTTTTGGGTATGGATGATCAATTTGATTGGTGAGGACATGTTTAGGAATGATTTTGGAGAATTTTGGGTAGTTTAGGTGATTTTGCAAATTTTGGAGGGTTTCAAGGGTATTGGGTAGGCTAGGCGGGTGTAGGGTTCCGGGGTCAAAAATCGAAAATTTGGAAAATTGAAGATTGGGTGAATGTAAGTGAAATGAAATCATTTTGGTTGAGCCATGAAGCCATATCAAGTCCACATGAGCCATGAAGGGACTCATTTGAGGCATCCACTATGTTGTTCCTAACCCTCTTAGCCAAGGGCTTAGGGGTTAAGGACCATCCATGTGAACCACTCGCATGAGTCGGGAGGTCGAATTGGGTATGGGTGTGTTTTTAGGAGGTGTGTGAAAGTGTAGTGTATAGGTGTAGTGTGTGTGTAAGTCGGCCCCTTCACCGGACCGGGCCACCTGTGGGCGGTCCTAAGCGCCAAAGAGTCCCATAGGAACTCATCTTTTAAACTTCCACATTTGATCTCGACCCTCCAGGTGATTAGGGGTCTACAATCAAGTTTGTGGAGTTTGCGGGGAGTTAAGAAGTGGTTTGAATTTCTAAGTGGTGGGTCCCAATTCTAATCCTCTAGGATAGTCAAAGGAAAAGCCTAAGGCTAGATCCTAAGTACTAAAGAGAAGAAGAGAAGACCTCATCGAAAATGAGGTCAACAAATGGACTCCGATAGGTGTGGTGTGCTAACCAAGCACACCGCACGTATTGGCGTTGACCGAAAAGATCAACAAAACCAATACAGATGTCCAAGTGACAAACTTAGGATGAAGTAGAAGAGTTTCACTGGGGAGTGTCAAGTATATCTCTAGGACTGGAGATTCCTGCACTCTCGCGGGGGAAAGGAAAAGGAGGTGAATCCCAAATCACATGATCTGGGGGAATTCAATTTAGATTTTCGTTTTGTTTTAGTTTAAGTTTTGATGTGTAAGTTTAGATTTTGAGTTTCAATTTAGATTGAGGTTTGGTTTAAAATCAACTTGAGGAAATTTGAATTTGAAATTTGGATTCGAAACGAGGTTCCAATCCCGGGATTGTGGAGAAAACTGGAATCGGGGTACCAGCCGCAGAATGAGAATCGGAGTTTAAGTGTTGATTGAAGGGGATGAGAATCAGAATTTAGGTACTGATCTCGAAAGTTTAATGAGAATTGAAACGGAGTTTCAACCTCGAAAATTTAAAGAGAACTGGAATCTGGTTCCAGTCTCGAAGGTTTAAAGAGAACTGGAATCTGGTTCCGGTCTCGAAGGTTTAAAGAGAAATGGAAGCTGGTTCCAATCTCGAAGGTTTAATGAGAATTGAAAACTAGTTCCAATCTCAAAGGTTTAATGAGAATTGGCAACAGATTCTAATCTCGGAAGTTTAAAGAGAAATGGAAACAGGTTCCAATCTCAAAGGTCTAAAGAGAAATGGAAACTGGTTCCAATCTCAATGGTCTAAAGAGAAATGGAAACTGGTTCCAATCTCCAAGGTTTAAAGAGAAATGGAAACTGGTTCCAATCTCGAAGGTCTAAAGAGAAATGGAAACCGGTTCAAATCTCGAAGGTTTAATGAGAATTGGAAGTCGGTTCCAATCTCGAGGGTCTAAAGAGAAATGGAAGCTGGTTCCAATCTCGAAGGTCTAAAGAGAAATGGAACCGGTTCCAATCTCAAAGGTCTAAAGAGAATTGGAAACTGGTTCCAATCTCTAAGGTCTAAAGAGAAATGGAAACTGGTTTCAATCTCGAAGGTCTAAAGAGAAATGGAAACTGGTTCCAATCTCAAAGGTCTAAAGAGAATTGGAAACTGGTTCCAATCTCTAAGGTCTAAAGAGAATTGGAAACTGGTTCCAATCTCTAAGGTCTAATGAGAATTGGAAGCTGGTTCCAATCTCGAAGGTTTAAAGAGAAATGGAAACTGGTTCCAATCTCGAAGGTTTAATGAGAATTGGAAATGGATTCCAATCTCGCAAGTTTAATGAGAATTGGAAATGGATTCCAATCTCGCAAGTTTAATGAGAATTGGAAATGGATTCCAATCTCGGAAGTTTAATGAGAATTGGAACGAGGTTCCAATCTCGAAAGTTTAATGAGAATTGGAAATGGATTCCAATCTCGCAAGTTTAATGAGAATTGGAAATGGATTCCAATCTCGGAAGTTTAATGAGAATTGGAACGAGGTTCCAATCTCGAAAGTTTAATGAGAATTGGAAATGGATTCCAATCTCAGAAGTTTAATGAGAATTGGAAATGGATTCCAATCTCGGAAGTTTAATGAGAATTGGAAATGGATTCCAATCTCAGAAGTTTAATGAGAATTGGAACGAGGTTCCAATCTCGAAAGTTTAATGAGAATTGAAAATGGATTCCAATCTCAGAAGTTTAATGAGAATTGGAAATGGATTCCAATCTCAGAAGTTTAATGAGAATTGGAAATGGATTCCAATCTCAGAAGTTTAATGAGAATTGGAACGAGGTTCCAATCTCGAAAGTTTATTTGTGTGAAGAGGGATCCAGTCCCATATCATCGAACCAAATCGAACAAAGTTCGTGGCTCCGTGTCAATGGACTCTAGTCGATCTCCATACAGGAAGAAAAGGTAGGCCACAAAAGTCGAAATGATTTTGACGTGACGAAAAAGGTTTAGGGTTCTGAAATTGAAGTGTGGGTCTCCTGTGAGGAAGAGTTGTCTCGACAGAGAATTTCAAAGCTTCTTGAGATAAATCTCAATTTGGGGTTGATTTGAAAATGCTTGAAAAGATGAATTTAGAGTGGGATCCGATTTGAAATTCATTTTCATTTTGTTTGTCCTTTAACTTTCCAAAAAATTTTTAGCTGTGTATTTAATGTTCATGTGAATTTTATTTAGCGTTCACGTGGATTTTGAAGTTATTTTTATGTTTGGATTTTTAAGGAAAAATAATTCTCATTTATTATTTATATTTTTATTTTCCTCTTTTTTTATCTTATTTTATTTTTATTATTATTTTTTTTCTTTTTCTGTTCTTTGTTCGAAGTTCGTTTAACTTTAATGGCGTTTCCCGATCAATTTGCACAAAAGAGGTGAAGGCCAAAATTGTGACATGGTCACTTTCATTCCAATCATGTTGAAGATACATCATACAACTCGATCTGGAATACATCTCATACAATCCATGTAGACTCAAAATGGACTATGTATGATCTTTGTCGATCCATCCAAAAAGGTGTCTGTCAAAAATCCATGTCTGAATAGTGAGGTACATGGTCAATAACATCACCTTCCAAGCCATCCTTGGCAAGGATGTCGTATGGATGTACGTTGAAGGTGTGATATTTTCCATGCAACTCACAGCTCGTAAGGTCGGAGGCTCTCTAGCTCCGGGTCTGGCTGGAAGTGGTAAGGTGCTTTCCTGTCGTCCATTCTTCTGAAAGTAACTGAGATCCGCTTCACTGGTACTCCTGGTATGCAATGTTTAGCGACGTCTGCTCCGTTGCCCTTCAGTATCATGACGGAACCTACCGGTAATGGTATCTTTACTGGCCCTCGGAACTCACCCGGGCCTGCTATCCGGAGGTCGGATCCGAACATGATATTACACTCATTCGGAAAAGAAACTTTGCGAGAAGGTCTAACAAAATCGTGATGATCTATGTGCGGGGAATGCAGTCACCCTTCTTGTAAATGTTAATGATGCAACTGTTGGGTATGCAATCTGCCGGCGGTACCCTCCATGTTATCATTCTTTTTACCATCCTTTTAATGACTAATGGCATTGGATCCACTCGGCCATGACGGAGTATCCCCGGTGGGTTTCCCTTCTCGTCTTCTGCGAAGTTGTAGCGACATCCACATTGTATTGTAATTCTCCCCTTCCCCGGCATCCATCTCCGGGGTTCGAGTAAGTGTTTTCTCTTAAGCGACCTGCTCGGCCCATCTTTTTCAAATCCCGGATGCGGTCCACGATTTGTTGTTGCTCGTATTCGAGAACACGTCTGTATGTAGCTCGAGGCCTTCTAGTATATTGATCCTCCTGCCTCTGATTCTCTCGAAGTATTCAAAAGTTTTCTTCTGGACATTCTGTATCCTTTCTAACTCGTATTCTGGAATAATTTGCAAATGACGAGGTCTGGTGACGTACTGTGGGATATATGGCTCAATCCCTTCACGCTCTCCTGCATACCTCGGCTCCTCGGGGGTGATGTCCGTCGGGACATCCTCCGGGGTCGCTTCGCAACAAGGTCATGCATTGCGGTGACTTTATCCGGTGGCGTTGTAGCCTTCTTTCTTCGTTCTTCTTGAAATTTCTCCGGTTTCTTCGTCATCCCGGGAGCCGGTCTCCTTTCTTCGAGTTCTCGGCGAACCGGCATCCTCGAAGTATATGCACCTGGCGAGTAGCAATCGTCTCGTCGCGCCGGTCCGCTGCTAATTTAGTTAACATCTTGCGGATACGACGATTTTTATTTCTTCGTTGAGTTCGTTGTGAGAGTAGCTCTTCGTACTTCCTGAGTTTCTGTGGGCGTGGCGCTGACAAGTCTACCCTCTGCTGTAGCGACTACAGATTTGATCCTCTTGTCCTCTTCAGTGTTTATTTTTCTTTTCTTCTTTTCTTACTATTGGATTGGTGGCTTGGGCCACCCACTTTCATTACTGTCTGACTGGGCAGCTCCTCTCTGTCAACTGGGACCCAGTCATTTTCCTCGTATTGCAGGCCTGCTGGTGCGAAGTCTGAGTCAATCTCTATTATCGCTCCATCTTTCACCCTCTTTTCGTCGAGTGCAAGGCTTACGCTATTTCTAAAGTTCAGGACCAACCGCCCGTTCGACATTTCCCTGCGAAAAGACAAGGAAAAGGATCAGGGGTTGTACTAAGAACAAGAACATTAAGAAAATGTTTATTAAAGATAGTTTTTTTGTTCCTTTTATATTTTTAAATTCAACAGGAATGAAGTGGGAAAAGATCAGAAAAGAGATTTTGACATGGAAGAGGAAACAAGGAAAACTTTATTATCATGATTTTATTTATTTTAGCACATTTTTTATTATTTTGGGTTCGGACCCAGTCATAAGTAATTACTTCACCCGTGTTTCTAGGGATGAAGGATTCATTCTTTCGAAACATCAGGTAGCGTAATACTTCTTCAAGTATCGTCCATTGATCGGAAGCATATGTCGTTCCCCTTGGCAGTTCACTAGCTGGTAGGAGCCTCCTGAGTAGAGTGCCTCAACTACAAACGGTCCCTCCCAAGTGGGTTCAAATTTTCCTCCTATCTTGCGGTGTGCAAGAATAGGTCTTTTGAGAACGAGAACTAAATCACCAACTTTAAAGGTTCTTGGGCGGACCAGTCTGTCATGGGCTTGAACCATCTTAGCTTGGTATAGTTCTAAATTCTCGCTTGCGCTGCAAGTCTTTTCCCTTCCAGGCTTTCCAATTCTTCTAGTCGTAATTTGGCATTCTCTTCTGTCGTGATTTTGTTTGCAACTGCAATCCTGAGTGAAGGAAGCTGGACCTCTAAAGGTAACACTGCCTCGGACCCATACACTAGAGCATAAGGTGTAGCTTGAGTAGGAGTTCTGAAGGTTGTCCGGTAGGCCCATAAAGCTTCTAACAACTTCTCGTGCCAATTTCTCTTATTATCGTCCAAGGTTTTCTTTAAAATTTGAACGAGAGTTTTGTTAAAAGCCTCGAGCAAGGCCGTTTGCTCTTGGGTAGTAAATTGTTGAATATCGCCGGTCGATTCCATGTCTCCCGACAAAATTATTGATTTGCGTGCTTCGAATGCCGACCCATTATCCGAGATGATCCTACGCGGCACCCGAAACGGTAGACAACTTGGTTCTTGAAAAAATGTAGCACGTGATGTGCTTTCACTTCTACGAGTGGAGTTGCTTCACGCCCACTGGAAAAGTAATCTGTAGCCGCAAGAATGAAGCGATGTCCTTTTGACGACGGTGGTTCTATTGGACCCACTATATCCGTGCCCCAACATTCAAATGGACACGACGCAATTGTCGGATGTAGCACATTTGGAGGTTGGTGTAGAACCACTCCGTGCACTTGGCATCGGTGACAGCTCTTGGCGATTTTCATGCAGTCGGTCATCATCGAGGGCTAGTAGTACCCTAGTCTTTTAATTTTCATTTTCATCTTCGGACTTGACTGGTGAGCGCCACAGAGTCCTCAATGTACCTTTTTAACAATTTCACGGGCCTCGGACCCGCTTAGGCACCTTAGCCACATTTGATCGAAAAGACCTTCCGTATAATGTATTGTTTATTAATGCGTAGGACGGAGTTCTTTTCTGATACAGTGAGCTAACGACTTATCGTCCGGTAGTTTTCCCTGTTTGCGGGTAGTCTAGTAATGGTCGTCGCCAATCTTCCGTGTTTTCTCGTCACTGCTTGCAATTGATCCTTTTTCCTTTTCTGATTTGTGTATTGTGTATATGTCGAGCTGTGATAGGACCTGACGTCCGTGAACTGACACTTCCACTGATTCATATTGCAAACAGGAAAATTCTTTTGCGAGACGGGCTAGCGCATCCGCTAAAACGTTTTCTTTTCTGGGAATTTTGTAGATTGTCACATTTGGAATCTGTTCCAACAGCTGTATGGCATACTGGAAGTATTGCTCGAGTCTTGGTTTTAAAATTCTGTATTGTCCGGCGATCTGTTGAATGATTAATTGCGAATCCCCGTAGATGTTGATGTCCGTTATCCCCATTTGAATAGTTAATTCTAGTCCTGTTATGAGGGCTTCGTATTCGCTTCGTTATTTGTACACGGCTCGTCAAGTGGTAGGAGTATCTTAACATCCCCGCTCCGGTGTTATAAAGATTAGTCCGATCCCCGCCTTACCGGGCACTATCACTTGCGATTCTTCGTCTTTGTGTGCTGAAGATGCTCCGTCGAAATATAATTCCCAACGTCGATCATCAGGGTCTTCTAGGTTCATTATTTGTTCATCTGACAAATCGTCATTGAGAGGAGATTCTGCCGGCAAAGGGTGTGCTGCGAGGAAGTCTGCTAGGACTTGTCCCTTTACGGCACGAAGAGGCACGAAAGTTATATCAAATTGCAATAATATCATTAACCATCTGGCAAGTCTGCCGGAAAGCGTTGGGCGGGTCATCAAGTATTGCAATGGATTAAATTTCGAAATCAGGTTGACCTTATGAGAAAGCATGTAATGCCTGATTTTTAATTTAATTATTATAATTATTTTATTGGAAAATTAAAGAAAATTAATTTTAACCTTTAATAATCATTTTTAACCTTTAAAATTTTATATCTTTATTTAGGGGTTTGGGAAAAATATCCAAATTATTCCTAAGTGATTAGGGGACAATTTAGGACATTTTTCACTGTTTTATGAATTTTGTGATTTTTATAAATTTTCAATTATTTAAATATTAAAATGAGAGTAAAAAATGAAAATTTTTTTTTTATTAAAATTTTACTTTTCAGGGAGTCCTCTAGTCACAAAGAACTCCCAAATTCAATTTCATAATTTTCGAGGTATATTTTAATTATTATGATTATTTTAATGTCCAAATAGTGATTTTTCTTAGAAAATTCATTTAAGTATTTAAAATAATTCAAAGTGGGTTGAAACTTTTTAGGTTTATTGCTCTGAACCTGAAGCACAGTGAAGAACAATTTTCAAGTTGTTTCCACTTATACTTTGGTCCAATTAATTTCCTTTAGGTTTAGTGAGATGATTAAAATTAGGGTTCCCTTTAATGAGTTAAATAAAATTGATTTTTTTTCTATGCTTCTCTGGTCACAGGGAACCTACCAAAATAATTTTAGATTTTTATAACCAACATGCTAATTATCACAATTAAATTATCAAATCAGGGACCTAAACAAGGAAAAATAGATAACTCTGTCTAGTGATCTGCTTTGACCTTGAAAAATTTAGGGAAGATCCCCCATAACAAAGAGAACAAGCATCCTAAATTGCATGCCATGGTGTAAAGTATCATTGCATGGAGAGTTAAAATACTCAGAACACTAAAAAATAAATTAAAAATAAAATATGCACCAAAAATTTATGAAACAAATTCCACATTATTCTCCTCTGTTCACTGAGCAAGAGTGTATTTTTATTTTATTTATATGATTTTTCTACACCAAGTTATGGATTTTTCAAGTTCAGGCTATTTAAATAATTCACAAAATACTTAATTTTCTATTTATCCTACTCAGTGCCACAGCATCTTTAACCGCGCCAAAATCACACGCGGCAGCCACCCATTTAACGCCACCATTTGAGTCAGCGCACCCTTTTCATCCCACGGTTCTATCCGGCTTGATCACCACCATCCATGTGATACATGCGCAATCGGATGACTCCCCGTTATCGTCCCCAAGCATCCTAACCCATGAACCGTCCACCTTCTAGACCTAATATCTCGCTCGATACTTATCCAACTTAAGCGTGGTTGGTCTCTATCAATGCGTCTATACTAGACGAACATATCTATATGGTCATGATGCATTAAAATTAAGTAAAACAAAATGGAGAGTTCATGGAGGCTCGGGTTGAGTTAAACTTTCAATACCTTGGTCAAAGAGGGGAGGCCTTGATTGGATGTGCTCGACACGTTTGTTAGAGTCCAAGGAGCCTACAGATTGAGCCTCTGGTTGTGGTGCGTTGTCTAGGTATGATTCGACCAAGCCCGATTTCAGGTGTTGGTCTTTAGCTAGGTTAGAGGTGGTTTGGGATGGGGGTTTGATGGGAGATCTTCTTGTCTTGTTCTGGTGATGGTGTAAAGTTGATCAATTTGCAGTTTGAGCATGTATGGTGGAGTTATGGATTTTGGCTACAAAATGCCTTGGTTTTTCAGCTCCAAAATTGAGCTTGGACAGGTGGAATTAGGGCTAGAAAATGGTGGGGATCTTCTTCTCTTGGCTGCAATTAGGTTTGGGAGAAGTTTGGGAGAGTTTGGTTATGAAAAATTCGGCACCCTTTCCTTGGACATGAAGGGTCCATTTTATGGCCATGACCATGAGGTTAAGCTCCTAGTGTTTGGATGGGTACATTGAGATGCTTTGGTGGAAGGCATATCAGCTCAAGTGTCCAATTGGAGTGGGATAGCTAGGTGGGTGAGTTTACGTGTGCTTGGCTTGGAGGTAGCTCTCGGTTTTGGCATTTTCCAGCCACTAGGCCAGCCAGCAAGGACAAGGGAGGGTGACCAGAGGTCAGGCATTTCAAGGAGGGGTAAATCAAGGTTTTAAATAGGATGGAGAGTTGGTTTGGCAAAGATCTTTGGATTTATATTAAAATGGGAAAGGATCCCCTAAATCATGGGACCCTTGGCCCATGGCTCCCCTAGCATGGGCTAGATGGATCTACATAGTCCCTAGGGTCAACTTAGTGGTTGTGGTGGGCTTGGATTGACCAAAATTGGCTTGGTTTGGTTACATTAGGTAATGGGTTCAAATTGGCTAGGTTGGGTTTAGGTTGGGCTAGGTTGGGTTTAAGCTTGGGTTAGGTCAAATTGATTGTTCAAAATGACTTAAATGATTGTCACAAAGCTTTTGGAAGAGGTTTGGGGTGATGGTGAATTGATTTGGGAGGTGAATTTGTTGGATTTGGGGTTTTGGTCAGATTTGGGTATGTTGGGTTGGACTTGGGTTTGTGTTAGGCTAGAGTTGGTTCAAGGGCTAATTGAAGGTTTGAAATGTTGTGTGGGGATGTCATGAAGAGTTCTCAACATAAATTGGGTGGGGATTTCAAAGTTAGGGGGTTCAATTTGGTGGATTTAGGACATGTGGTCGATTTAAGGAAAAATTGGGGGTTTTGGATTAGGTTGGATTTGGGTGAAGCTTGAGCTCAAATTGGGGTGAATTGAATGTTGCATTTGGTGTAGGGAATGTTATGAAGGGTTTAGGATAGAAATTTGGGGAATTTATTAGCTCATTTGGTTGAATTTGGTGAAATTGGGTCATATGGTCAAATTTGGGGCTTTTGGGTTTAAATTGAAATTAGGTTCAAATGTGGGTCAAATTGGGTTTGAATTTGGTTTAGATTGTTATTGGGGATGATGAATTAAAGTTTCAAATTCAAATTGGGTGGAATAGGGGGGTGAAATGGGTGTTTAAGGCTTAAGGGGAAAATTGGGGCTTTTTTGTCTAAAAGGTCAAATTTGGTCAAATTGGGTTCATAGGAATATTGCAAATTGAAAATTAGAATATTTGAAGGGTTTTGGGAATTTAAGGGAAATTTTGGAATTTTTGGAGTTTTGGGCTACGAGGGGCATTTTGGTCATTTTGGGGAATTTTTGGGAATTTGATAATTTTGGGTAATTTTAGTTATTTTGATTGGTAGGGAGTATTTTGGAATGATCTTGAGAGAGTTATGGGTAATTTGGGTGACTTTGGAAATTTTGGGGCGATTTTAGGGTTTAGGGGTATTTTGGGTATTTTGGGTTATGAATTTGGACTCTTTGGGGAAATTGGGATTGGTTGAAAGTGGGTAATATGGAATAATTTTAATTGAGCCATGGACCAAGGTTCACCCTCATTTTGTCCTCTATGTGTTGGTACTAGCCAAACCCTAGCCTGAGGCTAATGGCTTGGGAAAACCACTTACATGAGTTTCCAAAGAGTTAGGGGATTAAAGTGGGATGTGTTTTGTTTAGGGTTTGTGAGTGTGTAGTGTAAGTGTGGGTAAACTCCAGACCTCCCAGGGTAGATCCTAAGGTCTGACCACCTATAGGGGGCTTCCCCTGGGCTTCCTTATGCTTGGTCTCTTCCTCCCAAAAGCTGGAGGTTAGGCCTTAAGCATATGAAAACTTCCATTGAAGTGAGACAAGTTTGAATTTCTATGGGGAAAGGTTTCATGAATAGTCTTCTAAGAAAGTCATCAAGAGAGTCCAATGGCTAGACCCTAGGCTATTCTAATGATATAATAGACCTCAACGAAAAGTGATGTCAACAATTGTTTAGTTTTATTTGGTTCTAACGAGATTAGGTTCGTTGGCCAATAATTATGCTAAAGGCCAATTACAATGGTTTAATGTCAAGTACGAGGTCTCCAAATTTAAACTCAAGGTCAAATTGATGGCTATTTATTTTAATCTAGTGATTGATTTAATTGATGTTATTGGGATATAAATTAGCTTAATTACATTATACATAGGTTATACTATCAAATCTTGCTCTTAAAAGGCCAATCTAACCTAGTTAGGCCAAAGTTAAAAGGATTTTCTATGTCTATGTAATTATTATTTGAATTGAATAAAGTATTGGGTTCAAACTAAGCTAACCTAAGTTTTTTAGTCCAAAATAAAAAATTAATGCATGTTATTGACAACTCTATATGGTTTAAGGTCTTACATAAAGATTGAAACTACTCCATATAAGGCTCAAAGTCATATAATCTACCTCTAGGCTAAGTTAAATCTAGGGACTAGATTCATATTCGGTTATGTTAGTTAAGTTGGCCAACCAACCGTGACATTATTTTATCTCGAAAGATGTTGAGATTAGTAATTAACAAATAACTGCTAAACCATTGTTGGTCGCCGTATTCAGAAAGTTGTTGGTTGCTTTGAAAATAGATTTAATTTATTATGTATGTAACTTTGAAAAGTAATATTCTAATTTTGGAAATCCAATACCGAACCGGTCCCATAGATTTAATAGTTTAAATAAACGAGCACTACACCGCAAGCCTTGCATATACCTCGATGAATATACACATTGCTTGATAGTGAGACACAAGTAAACAAATTACAGAATTTATGACATCAATTTTAGTCTATGAAACCTTTATGTTGACCAACACGCTCCCCTATCTAATATAAATGATTAGATAGAGTTTATATTAAGTTGGGTTCTTAAAGTTTACTATTAGAGCAAGCCCTTATAGTTAATTACATCTTAGATAACTGAAGTCACCTAAGAAAGCTCTCGATTTTGATCAGAGGTATTGTCTTCATGAATTTCAAAGTTTAGGGTTTTCAGAGTCGAATATAGGAATTTCAAATGGAAAATGATCAAATTGGTACTGTTATTATGGAATCCAAATGAAGCAAATGTACGGGATGTTGCGTATCCTGAGGAGAACCTCGGTGACTTCCCAAATTGTCCTATGGCTTGTCTTTAATTTTGAAGAGATAATATTTAATGTTTCATCCTGCCAATTTTATTATGTAAGGCTTATATTTGCATGATACCGATCATACAAATAACCTAGAAGATAAGATGATTTATGTCGTACCAAACGATAACCTGAGAATCCTAAGACGCATTGCAGCTTAGGTTGCACAATATGATTGTTAAAAAACCTAAAAGAATAATTGTGGTATTATGTTGCACTAGGCATACTACCTCAAAGTCCTATAACTTATTATTTAAACTAAAGAGAAAATTGATATTGTACACGCGTTCGCTCACTTGAAGATGCTCTTCTATACATCCTTGTCGTGTTGCCCACGACATATGCTCTAAGCTCCTTGCTGCAGTATCATTTCTAAGGTCTAAGGTTAAAAAGGTTTTACCAGGTATGTTTCATTGTTCAGGTTTTGTTGTTGTTGTTGAAGTGGGGAATTTCCTCGTAAATCAAAATGAGTGTATTAAGGGTATTCGCTCGGTTTAAAAGTGTGTTTAATTTTTGAAGACATATTTTTTTAATTTTCTATTTCTTACAGGCAAGCTGTCGGTTACCAAATTAGAATTTTTGGGTTGCTGGAATAGGAATCCCGTCACATGCTTTAAAATATATTTAATTTAATTTAATATATATATATATATATATATATATATATATATATATATATATATATATATATATATATTCGGGATGTTGGAGGTGGGTGGAGCTCTACTAGGGTTCCCGTGGATGAGACTGGCGACGGCTGCTTCTCAGGTGGCTATTCTGGTGGGTGGTGATCCTCTCTTGGGAGGTAAGTGGTGGTGGGGGAGCTTGTTGGACTCTTTCCTAGGTGTTTGGGTCTTCCACGGTAAACTGCTTTCAAATTTTCACTATTACATTGGTCTTGGGCTTGCTTGTGTGGAGCTGTGCTTGGAGGCACTTGGATTTCTGTTTTGCTTCTACAGCTGTGTTTTCCTGCTCTCTACTTTCCCTTTAGCTGGTGAAGTTGGGTTTGACCCCTTGTGACATTTTTTATGTCTCCCTTCCTTGGCTCCTAAGCCTACTTTTTCTTTTGTCATGGCTTGCTCTATTAATTTGATTACCAACATTGAGTGGGCTAAGGCCAGTTATGCTGGGGTTGTTGGGAAGGGCCCCTCTCTCAATGGCCCAGCCAAGCTGGTCTTCCCTCAAAGAATGCATGATGCTGCTGCTGGAAAGGGATCTTGTCCTTTCATTAAACCAATTGGAGAAAAGGAGGGCTGCTCTGCTGTTTATTTCACTGAGCAAGAGTTGGAAGAATTAAATGCTGAGGTTAAATTAACTCTAATTGGCAAATTTGCATTGGGACACCCTAAGACGGAATTAGTTAGAAACAACTTTGAGTCACTCAATTTTAATGGGGACTGGAAAAATTGTCTTCTTGATGGAAGACACCTTCTCATTAACCTCACTTATGATGAAGACTATGCCAGACTTTTTGCAAAGCAATTGGTAACTATAACAGGTATGGAGATGAAGATAATCAAATGGACACCTGAATTTGACCCCAGCAAAAACCCCCCAATTATCCCCATTTGGTTTAAGTTCCCTCACCTCCCTTACAGGTTTTTCTAGACTGCTCTTTTTTAGATTGGGAAAGCCCTGGGCACACCACTTAAGCTTGATGGTGATACTTTCAACAAAGCTAAACCTAAATATTTCATGCTCCAAATTGAGAGGGATATCTCCCTCCATGAAGTTAAGAAGATCTGGATTGGTTCAGCCTTTGATGGGCAGTAGCAGGAAGTGATTATGCAGCAAAAAACTTATTATTGCTCCCACTGTAAAATGTTTGGACATACTACTGACAGATGCTACAGACTTCATCCTCCTCTTAGAAGACCCCCCACTTAGACTAGAGAAGTTCTTACTCATTTAAACTCAACTGTTCCAAGAGTTCCCCCTCCCAGCAACCAGCTAGCAGATAAGAGGAATAGTTCTTCAGGTTTGTTGGAGACAAACTCCAGGCAAAATGTTCTTACAGCTGAAAAGTCTTGTCAACCAGTGGATATTCCTTTTGCTGAGGGAAGGTTGTTTGGAACCTCCCCTAGCACCTCTACTCTCCCTATCATTACCCTCATATTCCTTAATCAATTTCTCCTTAAAATTTAGAACTTACTGAGCCAATCACTTTCCAACAGAATTTTCTTCCCCCATCTTTTGATAGACTGAGAAATGCTCATGATTCTATGGAAGAGGAATGGGTGATCCACACAACCAAAATGAAGAAAAAACTTAAGACTGAACTCCAAAAGTTAACTGAAAATTCAGATACCAACAGTAGAGAGGTTTCTCCTCCTCTCACTAGAAGCAGAACCAGATCCAGGTCACAAAAATCCACATACCCACCTCCATCCCCAAATGATAAATCTCCTATGCTGGAACATTAGAGGTGTGGCCAACCCACACTCTCTTAGAAGACTTATTAATCTCAATAAAAAAAACACACCCCTTGGTGTATTGTCCTTTTGGAACCCATGGTTCATCTTAATTCTGATAAGATTCTTAAAAAACTTCCTGGCTACTCCCTTCATACCAATACGAATAATAAAATTTGGATCCTTAGCAGAAAAGAGGTTAGATGGTCAATTCTCATTGATTACCATCAGTTTGTCCACCTCTCTTTACAATTTTCAAACCATAGTATTTTTGCCACCTTCATATATGCAGGCTGCAAGAAGGTTGATAGAATCATTCTATAGGAACAACTTTTATAAATCAGCCAGTCCATGAACCTCCCTTGACTTGTGGTTGGGACTTTAATTGCATAGTCAATCCAGCAAAAAATAAGGGGGGGGAGAACTCCTATCATTAATATTATGAATAGACTCAGTAAAAATATTCATCTTGCTGGCCTTTTTGATCTTGGCTTTAGGGGCCCTCCCTTCACTTGGAGAAGAAACAAAATCATGGAAAGATTGGATAGATTTTTAGTTAATGAGATTTGGCACTCACAGTTTTTACATACAGTTGTCACCCACCTCTCCCTTGCTTGCTCTGATCATAGACCCCTTTTATTATCCATTTCAACAACCCCACAAAGAAATTCTAGCCCTCCTTTTATATATCAAAATTTCTGGTCTACTCACCCTCAATTTGTGCCACTTATTTAGTCTCTGTGGAAGGGTGTGGCTCATGAAGACCCTTGGATCAAGTTAGGACTATTACATCTGAAAACCTATAAAGATTTGAAAAGATGGGTATGGAAAGAATTTGGTAATGTGTTCACTGGAATGGATGAGGCTGAGAAAGAGGTACAGTTACTAGAGAATCTGGTGTAGGTGGGGGAGGCCAGTGATCATCAATTGTTAGCTGCTCAAGCCAAACTGCTCAACTCCATTGAAACTCAAGATACTTTCCTTAAAGCAAAAATCTTCACTGCACATCTTCTCTGATAGAGATAGAAAAACCAGGTTTTTTCATGCCTATATCAAATACAGGAGAAGATGCAACACAATCCATAGCATGAAATCTGATAATGGGATTTGGCTTAAAAACAATGTGGAAATTGGAAGAAGTGATACCAGGTACTTTCAAAATCTTGTATTGCAGCCCAATTAGAAAGAGATCCCATCAACCCCTCTTATATTTAAGAACACTATCAATACACAAAAAAATTGTCACTTACTAACCCTCCCACTGAAAATGAGATTTGGCAAACTTTGAACTCCATTGATGGCTCCAAGTCAGCTGGACCAGATGGTTTTACTGCAGACATCTAAAAGAAGGCTTGACCTGCCATTAATCATGATGTTATTGCTGCCATCACTACTTTTTTCAATTGTAATGATATCCTCCCCTATTTCAGCTCCTCTATATTATCCTGATCCCTAAAGCTAATGAGCAAACAAGCTGGGATCACTTCAGACCTATAAGTTTGACCTCAGTTATCAACAGAACCATAAGTAAAATCGTTGTGACCAGAATTCAACCCCATCTGAGCAAAATCATCAGCATGAATCAAACTGCCTTTGTCAAAGGCAGATCAATTTTTGAAAATATTTTATTAGCTAAAGACTTATTATTAGATTTGAACAAGAACTGCAGAGGGGTAACCTGATTTATAAACTGGATATAAGGAAATCTTATGACACCATCAATTGGGACTTTATTCTTGAGATTCTTTTTGCTAGGGGTTTTAATGACAGTTTTTGCAACCAGATTCAGAGATGGCTAAGAAATAATTCTCGTTCGAGACCCTCTCTCGCCCACCCTTTTCATCCTGGCAATTGATTACTTCTCTCATTTGCTGAACAACCTGCTAAGTTCCCACAAGTCTGTCAGGTACCATCACAAATCAATCATTCTTATTTCTCACCTTATTTATGCAAATGATGTCATGATATTCTCCAATGCCTCTAACACTACTGTGAAACTGATTCACAAGTGTATCCATTCATTCCAAAACCAATCTGGTTTATGCTTCAATATTACTAAGTGTCAAATTCTTTTTCCCAAGAAGATCCCTCTGGAGTTGAAACACTAGGTTTTCCAACACTCACCTACCTCTGAAGTACCTGGGGGTGCAATTAAACACTGGTAGAAACAAGCAAAATCATTTTGATGAGATCCAAAATAAAATTTGCACATACCTCTCAAACTGGAGTCATATCTACCTATCTAATGGAGGGAGACTTTCTTTGCTTAGAAGTATCCTCACCACCTTTCCCTCTTATGTGATGCAAATGACCACAATGAAGAGAAGCACTCAAATGCAGTTTGAAAGGGCATTTAATCATTTTCTTTGGGCGGGCCAAAGGAATCAAATCCATTGGCCTTCTTGGCAAAAAGTAGCAAAACATGTATGGACAGGTGGCCTCTGATTTAAAGGTCTTCGTCAGATTATACAGTAGAACATTTGTAAATTATGGATGAAATTCAGAAATCAAGACTCTCTTTGGGCTAATTTCCTTCTTGGGAAATATTGCAAATACTCCCACCCCACTCAAGTGATTCCAAAATTGGGGGACTCTAGAATGTTGAAAACTTTGCTTAAGACTAGGCAGATGGCTGAGAAGCTTTACCTTTGGAATTTAGGTAAAGGGGCCCTTAACTTCTAGCTTGATCATTGGTGTCCTCCTGATTGGCTGTAGCCTTGTAACACCAACATTAATCTGAATCTTCAAGTTCCTGACTGCTGCACTGGGGACAGTTGGTCATTACCTTTTCTCCATACAATTTTGCAAGCACCTTCAGTCCATAAAATTTCCACTATCTAGTTTGACAGATCTAAAATTGATTCTATTATATGGAATGCCTTCAAGTACCAAAGCATATCCAAGGCTATTTATGCTCAACTGTTTCAGTGGGAGTCTGTTCCTTGGGAAGATATTTTCTGGAATAGGTATCTTTCCCCCTCTATGGCCCTTTTTGCTGGAGAATTTTTAGACATTTCCTCCCCACTGATGATATCCTTAAGCTGAAAGGTTTAAGAGGCCCTTCTTGTTGCAGTTTATGTCATAAGGAGGAAGAATCTATCCCTCATCTGTTCTTTGCTTGCAGCTACTCTCAAAAAATCTGGACACATCTCATTCAAAATCTTAAAATCAATACTCTTCACCAACAATGACATAACATTTTTACTTGTTGGCCTGATTGGCACCACCTGGGAATTAGTTCTTTGCCTCTGATCACTGCCTGGTTTATTTGGATGGCCATAAATAAGGCTATTTTTGAGGGCATCCTTACCAATGCTAAAGATGTGGTCAGGAACTGTCTCTCCTACCTTCAGAAACTCATCAGATATAAAATGTTCCCAAATATCAGTCTCCTCACCACCTCCCACAACATCCTGCCCCCAAAATTCTTAAGGTTTACTGGCAACCCCCCAACTACAATTCAATTAAACTAATGACTGTTTTAGTGAAGGTGCTGCTGCTATGGGGGTCATTTTCAGAAACCATTTGGGAGAATGCCTGCTATTCTTCCACGCTCCTATTGTAGCTGTTGATGCATTGGAATCTGAGTTAATTGCTTTTTTTAGGCTTTAAAATTGGCAATACTATTTCAGTGGAAAAATTTGATAATGGAGGGGGATTCCCAGGTGATGGTCCAAATGCTTAATTCTGGTAGCCACAACTCTTGGCATCATTCTCAATGGATTCACAAGATTCAACTCCTCAGACCTCATCTTGAGGTTAGTTTCTAGTTCATATTCAGGGAAGGTAATAAACAAGTTGATTGGATTACCAGAGCTGGTGTCCTCTCTTCTAAAGTGGTTCTCTCTACTTCTCCTCCATCCCAGTTAAAGCTACTAATAGCTGGAGATCTTCTTGCTGTTTCCCACCTCAGAGTGGATATTTGATGTCACTGTTTGGGTGTTTTTGTTTCTTTTTTATGTTGGTGCTGATTTTACTTGTATATATATATATATATATATATATATATATATATATATATATATATATATATATATATATATATATATATATATATATATATATACACGTTATATATATATATATACTTATCCCCATTGGCATCTATTGTTTTTGTTTTTTCTCTTTTGCTTATTGGTTGTTGGAAGAGAACCCATAGGACTTTTTGTTTTTCCTTTTGGCTTTAGGTGGATTTCTTCTTCCCCCTTTTTTGTAATCAATTTTTATTTTAACATGTAGGGAGCCATGAGTTGCTCCTCCCTCTAATATATATATATATATATATATATATATATATATATATATATATATATATATATATATATATATATATATATATATATATATTAAACAACACTAACTTCCCATTCCATAGATTAAAAACTAACTTCGCAATCAAACAAACACGACACACACACACAAACAAGTTACTTTCATTGCATCTAAGCTGCAGAGATGCTTATAATTACATGCATACTTATAAGTCCTAAAGGAAATTAATTTGACCTAAGTATAGGTAGAAACAACTTAAAAATTTTTCTCCACTATGCTTTAGGGTCAGAGCAATTCACCTAAAAAGTTTCAACCCATTTTGATTTATTTTAAATACTTAAGGGAATTTTCTAAGAAAAATCACTATTTGGACATTAAAATAATCATAATAAATAAAATACACCTAAAAAAATTATGAAATTAAATTTGGGAGTTCTTTGTGACCAGTGGACTCCCTGAAAAATAAAATTTTAAAAAAAATGAAATTTTTATTTTTAACCCTTATTTTAATATTTAAATAATTAAAAAATTATAAAAATCATAAAATTAATAAAAGTGTGAAAAATGTCCTAAGTTATTCCCTAATCACTTAGGAACAATTGGGATATTTTTCCCAAACCCCTAAATAAGGATAAAAAATTTTAAAGGCTTAAATCAATTTTTAAAAGGCTAAAAATGAATTTCCTTAATTTTCCACTATAATAATTCCAAAAATTAATATAAAAATTAAAAAAATACAAAATTTGTTTCTCTAGGTTCCTTGACCTCAGGGAGACTTATGAAAAATATAAAATTGAATTTCTAATTTTTAAAATATTTTATATTTAATTAATATCCTAAATTTTAAAATAATTATAATAATTAAATTAAAATTCAAAAAATTATGAAATTTTGTCCAAATGATTCTGTAGTCTAGGAGTACCTACAATAATTTTCTTGGTCATATGTTGCATGTTCATTAATTTTTTTGAATTTTCATTAAAAAACTTATTTTCTGCATTAAAAACATTATATAAAAAAATTAAAACCAGAAAAATTACTTTTATTCCTTTGTTATTTTATTTAACCCATGGGTGAGGTATGATAAAAGTTTCAACTTAATTCAAATTAAACTTGGTAAATTATGAGGTATTTGTCCTCTTAAGGGCAAAATGATAATTTCAAGAAAGTGGGCCTTAAATGAATATTTAGGCTTAATCAAGATGGGTAAGTGGGTAAGTTATGATCTTAATTTGACTTTCTACATGATTGGAACATCATGGGATTAATTGGTAGAAACCAACTTTAATTTGTACCATCAAAAGATAAAAATTATAAGTTCTTTTTTATTTTGATTTGGAAGGTAACTAAATTAAATGATCCTTAATATTAGGGATTGAATTTTGGAAGTTGATAACTCGCTGATTATCTCCCCTACTTGATGGAATAATTATAATGTGATACTTTGATGAGGATCATAGTCATGCAAATTTAATTTCCTTTTTTGATAATTATTCATTCAAATTTAAGGGCTTAATAGTGAATCAGGCTTAATCAGATTTTGGCTTAATAAGGTTTAGACAAGAGAAATATAATCAACTTGAAATATTTTAAAACACTATAAGCCCAGCTCTAAATTAGTTGGCCCACTTTCTTAAAAAAAAATTATTTAATTAAAATTTTCCCTTGAGGGCCTTTACCCGCATAATTCTTAAGTATAATTTTAAGTGATGTTTACATCATCCAATAGGATAATCAAAACACTAGTTCACTGAGCATAAAGGTATTGAAGATGAGTCATTTAACAACTATAATAAGTCCAAAAGGACCTTAAGGAAGTTCAAAAATATTGTGAAATATCCAGGTTCTCCTGGACCTTTCTTACAAGTCTTCCGGACACCTTGTAGGACTATTGCACCTATTATATTTAGTAAATGAAGAAATCTCGTAAATGAATAGGACTCACCAGGTTATGCTCTAGAGCGTAGTAAGTCTGTGATGAACCTATCCGCAGGTTTTACTTTCTTGCAAATCATAAATGTTTATTGCCAGAATACTAAAGTTTCTGGTGGAGATGACGGGAAGACCTGCCAAGTATGCTTTTATTTTATTGCAATTTACTTACCTGCACTCTACCGTACTTCCTTTTCTTGCCAATTTGTATGCTAAACAACAATGTCACCCAACATAAAAACTGAAACCTTTAGAATAGCCACAAAAACAAAACCAAAATTAAAATTAAAAAATTAAAACAAGATAAAATTCACTGCCACAACATGCAAACTATAAAACAACTAAAAATTTAATCACAAGCGAAACAACATACATCACAATTGCAACTAAATTAAAATGTCTCGTTGGATGATCGGGACTCCCTCGGAGGAGGTAACCAACGTGTTGCTAACGGTGTTTCCTACTGTCTAATTGAAAGTATGGAACTCATTAAGTTAAGTTTAGTAAATTCATTTGGACTAAGTGAATCCGATGAAAAAAGTGGTTCCAGAATGATGGAACTGTGGGATCTTAACCGGTGTTGCTATAATCAACTTTAATGTTCCCATAATAAAATGTTAATACATTTAAATTTTAAATATTTACAAAACATGAAACTTCTCGTCTCTCTTCAATTGTCACTTCTTTAAACTAAACCTGCTACGACAAGGAGCTTGGAGCATGCATAGTGGGCAACACGGCCATCTTCAACAACAAAACTTTTTTCTACATCAGCCAAACAATTCCTTAGAAATTAAAATAATAAGCCATAGGACTTTGAGGTAGCCTACCTAGTGCAGCATGAATCCTCACCTTTTCTTTAGGCCCTTTTACGACCATCTTGTATAACATAAGCCCTAACTTGTTTAGGCTTCCAAGGTTGTCATTAGGTATGATACAAATCCTCCTATCTTCCAGACCATTTGCTTGATCAGTATCAAGTGAATGTAAGTCCTAAATAATAAAATTGACAGGATGAACACCTAAGTACATATCTTAAATTAAAGCCAAACCATAGGATAGTTTGCGAAGACATCAAAATTTTCCTTGAATCTATGTCCTTCCCCTAGCTTTCTCTCATTTGGATTCTGATAAAATGAAATGTTCCAAAACCTGAGCCATTCACCTATTGAAGTTTCGATTATCATATTTTCTTTGAAAACTTTACCTTTGGAAGTCGTGAATATTAATATTTCTTGATCTATATCAAGACTTTTCTTAGGTGACTTATGTTATCTAAGATGTAATTAACTATAGAGGCTTGCCTTTATAGGAAACTTAAAGACCCCAAATTAATATAAACCCTATATGCTTCTTTCATATAAGATAGGGGAAATTGTCAGTCAAAATGGTTCGCAGATCTAACGAATGTCATAAATTCTTTAGTTTACTTGATCAAGTTTCACCCCAAGCAAATGTATCTATTCTTCGGGATAGATACATGTCTTGTGACGAAATGCTTGATCATTTAGACTATCATTTATATGAGGTCAATTTGATTTAATATTCTTCAAAATTAAAATTTTTTTTTTAAAATCCATATATGTATATTAAACTAAATCAAAATTCTATTTTTATAAAACTATGTTTTAAAACTTTTAAAAATTTTCATCAACCTCCCATCAAAACAAGAAACTAAAACTACTGACATTTATATCCGGTAAGGGTAAATTTTTTTATTTCATTTTCATTCTTATTCTTTCTTTGAGTATATGTTAAAGGAACGTCCCTAGAGCTGGACCCAAATTCATATATTAATTTTTTAATATTATTTTCTTGTTCTTCATAAAATCATTTTCCTTTATTGTTAACTTCCTCAAAGCTACATTGTTCCATAAAAAGTTTTTGAGGTAAAAGAAAGATTCTTCGTAAGGGTGTTCGTAAATATTTGGAAAATATGGAAAAGGTTCTATTATCATAGGAGCACTATTCTAAATATACTCAGCTTAGTTATCAAATATTCCGAATCCATTTTTTGGAAAGTAAACAACTTCATTAAATGGTGAACTCAAATATTGAAAATAGAAAAAGTCCGAATTGGGAGAATCCATAGCAATTTCAGTCAAAATCCACGGAAATCTTTATGTCAAAATTTTATGATAGACTTGTTTATGAACTGGAATTATTTTGTCAAGGATATCTCTTTTTAAAAGAGTTAGATGGATTTGTTTGTCAAATATCATTTTTCAAATTGAAAATTTTAATAAAAGATGAAGAGAAAGAATCTATAAAAGATCAAAGATTTCGCAGCGGAGTCGCCAATCTCTTGTCAGCGATAAAAACTCATCATTCCTATCTTCGCCAATTCAGGGCTTTCATGTCAACTGTGAAGGAGTCGCTACTCTATTGTCCTAATATTTTAAAAGATAAAAAAAGAAGAATAGTCAATCAAAGAAAGGTAAAGTGATATCTTTATAGGAAGAACTCTAGAATGTTCTTATCCTATTAAGAAAATCACAGGTCTGGTAACTGATGCAAGGCAGACTTTATATTATGCAAGAACTTATGAACCCAAATTTATATATTTATAAAGATTTTGTAAAGTCCAAACTTAAACACAAGTATACGTATTTATTAAGTAATACAGAGCTCTAATGGAGTCCTGGTTATCGATCCCACAGGGAAGGCACATTCCTTACAATAAATAGTGTAATACAGAAATCCAATACTCAAATCATAATTAAAGTTTAAGTTCACTTCTACTAACAAAATGCAGAAAACAGTAACAGTTAGGCAAACCACAATTACTTCTAATATCTTTAAACATAATTAACTAACACACACACACTAAGCTTTGTATTTGAAAGGATTTGATATATATGAAAAGTGTCTTTCCTCCTGCAAAGAGTATATAATGTGTGAATGATATAGAATAATTAATTATTGTATTGTGCCAAATAGGAGCATAAATGTTTCTTTACCCTCAAAAGAGTACCCCCTCTTCCAAGCATGAATGAACATTGACATATCCTTAGTTCAGTCACTAAATCTAAGGCTAGGCTGGGAGGATACTGGCTATCACTACGGAGCTCCCACTCACCCTTCACCTGAAGGTTAGCCTTCAAGTTTAGTTACCAATCTTAGGACCAAATTTGAGATCTCAACCTGTCACCCAGAAACCTCCAATTTGAAGTCCATCAAAATACATTTCCCTATTTATTTACACTCAATTCCCATGAACTATACAATTCAATCATGAACATTGAATGGATTCTTCATTATTGTTGAAGGACACTAGATCCTTTCAAAGTTAATGTACAACAACAGATTTTAACAATTCAATTAGCCAGATCGAAAAGTAAATTAAGTTCAAAATAAAAAACCATAACAATTTCTTCAAGACTTTAAAAGCACTTCAAATCCACATCATCACATCATCACATCTCTATGCAAGAAGAAAGACAAAGCAGACTACTAAGAATTCATAGATAAGACACAATAAAATATGGATTTTATATATAAAAGAAAAGTCGTACAAACCACAAAATCATATACAACTTTACTCTTTTTCTTCCCAAAGAAATCCCTTGAAGTTCCTTTGATTCCTTTTCTTTCTTCTTTGCAACACTCAATTCTTTCTTTAGAATGGAAAGGAAGAAGCAATCTCTCACTTCACTCATTCTCCCTCACTCCTTAGAGAAGAATCCCTCTCAAATCTTCACTTCTACACTCTTCTCTCCAAACCCTAACTCCAAACACACTGACACACACTTCTCTCCCTCTCAAAAACCTCTCTTTTTTCATCCAAAAATAGTTACATATATGTTAGGAACAAATTCCCAAAAGTTTTCTTAAGCATCCTTTCAAAAAGTCGCCACAAATTTGGATTGTCCCCACATTGGGTGCCGGCGGCCCCCGATAAAGTGCCGAGCACTGCAGGCGCTCTATTGCCAATTAATTCTAGAGCTCTCGGGAAAATGGCGCCGGCGGCGCCAGAAGCTAGTTTCTCCCTTTTTGCTCGTTTTCGCTCTCAATTCGTTCCTTTTTGCTTCTTTTCGCTCTAATCACCTAAAATCATCATAGCTACAACAAATCATGAAAAATACCTTTCTTTAAAGTGCAGTATCACCAAAAATAGGTAAAAGTATATAGCAAAAACAATATATATTTTTGGTGCATCAGTAACCAGAGAGTTTTAGCTGTTAACCTATTCTGAGTTCTTTTACTTCTCTTATAGAAGCAAGCTTCTATAGTTAATTACATCCTAGAAAATTCTATTTTTGCCTAAGAAACCTCTTGATTAATGTTAAACATTTGTTTTCTAAATGGGTTTTTAGGAAAATAGACATATAAAATGTCTTATCGCCAATGTTTATCTCATTGTCATGAGATATTATGTCAGTTTATTTATGTCATGAGGTTTCTTCTAAAATATTATTTTTTTTATTTTGTTTATAATTTTTATCATGTCAAAATTAATGTCAATCTTTTTATCATTGTTTTCATGTTATTTTATCATTTATTTTATTTCTTCTTCTTTAGGTTTTGGAGGCTATCATAATAGTTTCAGTTTTGTTGTCGGCTATCTTAACTGTTCCAATTTTGTTGTTTTTGTTGTCATGTCATTTTTGTAGTTTGTTTTTAGGTTTTTTTGTTAACCTAAAAGGTATAAGTTTTGTTATTTTATTTTTTTATTGTCAATTTTATTATGTCATTGGTCATCCTACAAAACAGAGTTAGCACACACTATAACATGCAAAGAAAATCCAAGCAAGACTTGCCTTCGTCCTGCAAAGAAAATATTGTCAAAAATAATATTTTGCTTGTATTTTGTTTCAGAGTTTTCTGATTTCCAATATTGGTTGAAATGTTGATTTAATATTAAAAATTGAATTTTTGGTTCCAATTCATATAGATTTGGGTTTGACAAGAATTTTGATTTAATAATTAGACTTTTCAATTCAGTTTATCATCTGAGCTTAATAAGTCTAATGAATTTTTTGACTTAATTTAAGGATTTGGAATTGATTTAGATTGTCAATTAAATAATTTTTTTTAGATTTGATGTTATTTGAGCCTAAAAGTTTGAAATTGTTTTACGTCTTATTCAGTTTGACTATAAGTTTTGACTTAAGTTTGACTTTCATTTAAGTGTGACTTAAGTTTGACTTAAATTTGGTTTAAGTTTGATTCAACATAAATTTGATTTAAGTTTGATTTAGGTTTTAACTTAAATTTAATTTAAGTTTAGTGTGAATTTTTAGTTGGATTTGGCTTAAATTAGATTCAAGTTGAATCTAGGCTTAAGTTTGACTCAAGTTCGTATGAGTTGAACTCAAGTTATTTAAGTTTGAGTTATGTTCAAATTAGGTTGAACCTAGACTTAAAATTTTCTTAAGTTCAATATGGGATGAACTTAAGTTATATTTAAGTTAACTTAGGTTTATATCATATTTAGCCTAAGTTTAGTTTTGACTTAAGTCCGATGTGATTTAGACTTAAGTTTGGTTTGACTTAGGCTTTAAGTTTATGTTAAGTTAGATTCTACTTTAAATAGAACCTAGACTTAAGATTGACACAAATTCAATGGTTTGAATTTAAATTCAGGTCAACTTAGGTTTAAGTAAGGTTAAACCTAAGTTATAAGTTTTTGACTTAAGTTCAATATGGATTGAACTTAAGTTTAGGTCAACTTAGGTTCAAGTTAGGTTAAACCTAAGTTATAAGTTTTGTTTAATAAAGATTTATGGTTAATTGAACCTAATTAGGGTTGGTTCAAGGTTAATTAAACCTCATTTGAGTAAGGTTTAATTGATTAATTAGGCTTAATTATGGTTAAGACTAATTGGTTTAAGGTTAATTAAACCTAATTTGGTTAAGGTTTAATTGATTCATTGGAATTAATTTGGGTTAAATCCAATTGGTTTAAGGTTAATTAAACATAATTTAGATAAGGTTTAATTGATTAATCAGGCTTAATTAGGGTTAAGCCTAATAGTTTAAGGTTAATTAAACCAAATTTAGTTAAGGTTTAATTGATTAATTGGATAATTAAACCTAATTTGGATAAGATTTAATTGATTAATCAGGCTTAATTAGGGTTAAGCCTAATTGGTTTAAGGTTAATTAAACTTAATTTGGTTAAGGTTTAATTGATTAATTTGGCTAAATTAGGGTTAAGCCTAAAAGGTTTAAGGTTAATTAAACCTAATTTGGTTAAGGTTTAATTGATTATTAGGCTTAATTAGGGTTTAGCCTAATTGGTTTAAGGTTAATTAATCATAATTTAGTTAAGGTTTAATTAAATAAATGGATAATTAAACCTAATTTGGATAAGATTTAATTGATTAATCAGGCTTAATTAGGGTTAAGCCTAATTGGTTTTAGGTTAATTAAACCTAATTTAGTTAAGGTTTAATTGATTAATTGGATAATAAAACATAATTTGGGTAAGGTTTAATTGATTAATTAGATAATTAAATCTAATTTGGGTAAGGTTTAATTGATTAATTGGACTTAACTTGGGTTAAATCCAATTAGTTTAAGGTTTTATTTAATTGATTAAGTTTAATGTTGATGAAGTTTAATAATTAATTAGGTATAATGGGTTCGACCTAATTAAGGTTTAGGGTTTGATTAAGCCTAATGTAATTAAGGCTTAATAGTTTAATTAGGTCTAATGGGTTAGACCCAATTAAGGTTTATTAAGTTAAACCTAATGTGATTAGGGTCTAACTTAATTTAATTAGGTCTAATTAGTTTTTTAGATCTAATTGGGGTTTGACTTTGGGTTTTTGGGGTTAAACCCATTAGTCATGAGAAAGTAAATAAACCATATGTCAGTTAGGATTTATTTTTAACTTAAGTCTAACTGGACCTAAGGCTTTAGGATTTGGTTAACCCTAGATGTCTTTTAGGGTTAAGATTTGAATTAAGTTTAATATGTCTTTAAAATTAGTTAAGATTTGATTTTTGAGATTAAACCTTTTGTCATGAGGTTTAAAGGAGTTAATCAAGTCTAGTGTATTCTTAAACTTAATTAAAGTTGATTTTTGGTATTAAACCTATTATCATAAGGCTTAATGGGTTAATTAAGTTTATTATGTTTTTAAACTTAATTAAATTGGTATTATTTACGATATGTTCATTTCTTTTTAATTTTGATTAAATTAAGCTTAATTTGTCTTTAAGCTTGAATAAGGGTTTAATTAATATGATGATTTAAGCCAAATTTGTCATCTTATACTTAACTTGATTTTGTCAAGAGTCTATTGTGAGTGAGACTCATTTTGAACTTAGTCTATTATGAAAAATAGGCTAAGTAATAAAAAGGTGATTTTAGGATTTAAATTTATTAATTAATAATGAATTTTAAATCCTAAATTATAAAATATCATATAAAATTATTTAATGAGTTGAAAATCATTGTCATAGGGTTTTCGTGTGTTACCCTAAAATTTATAGCCATTTACCAATTTTAGTTTTCTTAATTGCTAATTTTTATAATTTTTTTTAGAAATAATTATAAAGTGTCTTAGAAATTATTAAATGTCACCCTAGAGAATTTTTCCGTCCTTAGAAAAATCGGGGAATATGTGTTATGATGACAGGATAATTTTGTGAAATCTCATAATTTTTTTTAATTATAACTAATTTTAATAATTAAATTACTATAGAGACTATTTAATTAATTCAAAATCAAATATAAATAAAAAATTAAAATTATTGATTCCACATTATTCTCCTCTTTCTCCTTTTTCCAGAGGTATTTCTTACTTTATTCTTGTGATTTATAATTAAAAAGATATGGAATTTTGATTATTTTAAGGTTTCACTGGATTTAAATAAATCCAAATGAGATCTTAATCCCCTGGTGAGGCCACGTGTCCTCGGATCTATCGAAACGCGGTTGATCCGCTGTCGGGGACATAACAGTGGAGCGGCCATGTTATAATCTCTGCCGTTGATCTCAAAAACACGGGATCGAACGACTGTGGTTCATCTCCTTCCTTCAGATAGGTCTGAGCACCCTCTATTTTCTAGGGTTATGATCTCACTCAAATCGCAGTGGATTTGAGTGAAATTTGTCCCTATAGGATCATCTGAGGCAGGATATCAAATCCATACAGATTTTTTATAAGTTTGAAAAATTTTTCTTCACAAAGGCTGAAGCTCGAACGCCATTAATAAGGAAAATCCATACCTTGGCCACAGTAGCTCAAGCTTTGAATTGATTGCTTTGGAAGTGTTGTTTTGACTTGGGAATGCTTCCTGCCACTTCAACTTGATCCCAAATAGGGTCTATATAGGATTTTAATTTTTGGGTGGCTCGGTTCAATGGGAAATGGTGAATAAAGGGCTAGGAATTGTAGGGAAATTCAATTTCAGTGGGGCTTCTTTTCTTTCATATCCTAAATGGATTTGCAAAGGTTAATTTTAAATTTGGTTGAGTTTGTCTTTAGAAATTGATTCTGTCCTGGTTTGGGCTAATTTGAAGCTCTCGGGTTGACCTAATTAGCCTGATTCAGTGGCTAATATGGCCTGATCTTGATTGGGATTTCTTGTCTGGGACCTAAGGAGGATTTTCACTCTTGGGAGCAAAAGGATTTAAGCAAAGATTGGAGGTTTATTTTGGTCTCTCTTCTCCTTAGATTTAGGCTCTTGGGTTCGCCTAATTAAGGTGATTTAGTTGGGTTTTTAGGCTAGTTGGTCGTTGGTTTTGGGATAAACCTAATCACTAAGGTTCTAAGCAAAGTTTTCACTGTTGGATGTTAGAGGATTTGAGCATAGGTTAGCTTGTTACGGGTTACTTCTCCCTCTCCTCCATGTTTTCATGTCTAACCCTATTTATAGCCATAGGGATGGCTTGGCTTGGCTAGGAGTTATCTAGGGAAGTTCTTAACTCCCTCATAAATGTTTTGGATAAGATTGTGGCTTTCAATTGGGTGAAGTTTAGAATTTAAAATGTTTAACTCATGCAGGGTTTGTTTATAGTTATACTTGAGTTTGAATTTTAAATTTCTCTCATTTATTCAATTTGGATGAATAATGTATGTCTAATTTTGTTGAAATTACCTCCCTTAGGTAACTCTTAAATTTATATGATGGATATGAAGAAATTGTGACATCTTAGCCTCTTACTCATCCCATGCATGGCTTGGGTATGATTACTTTTAACCATGGTAAAAGATGGGTTAATGTCATGTTTGATTTTTATTGGAGGGTATAAGAGGGGTATGATGACCCAGGAGAGGTGAGTTATCATCAATCTTCCATATCATTTTAGATTTGATGAGAGGATGCCATGTAATTATTTTATTTTCCCATTTTCATAATTTTTACCATGATGAGGTGTAATATGAGTTAAACTTGGTTGAAATATTAAATTATAAATCATTTGATTAATTCATATTATTTTTGGTTCAAAATTGGGTATTTTGACCAATTTGATGATTGTTGACTAGGGTTGATCAATATTGACCCCGTTTAACCCAAGTTCACTTGTGTTGATCAATTCTAGTCCAAGGATGTTCAATGTGACTTTCTCAAACTTTTCATGGTTGATTGGGTCAATTATGAGTCAATATGCAGGTCATTATGTCAGAAATTGACTGTCTTATTCAACTTTTGGACTTCTAAGTTGAAATTAACTAGGTTAATCAAACTTATTTATTTAGATTAAGAAAATTAATAAGTTTAGAGTTTATCCTTACTGATTTGATTAATTTAATTTGTCATTAAAATTTATGTCAAAAAGGCTTTATCAAGGTTTCATTCTAGGTCTTAGAATTTGTTGTCCTTTCTCAAGCCTTAGGAGGTCAATGTAGGTAGACTTCCTTCATAATGTGTCTGATGAGTGACCCTCACAAAAATGAGGTCAACACATATCTCCCTATTTATTTTCACTCAACTATATGGACTATAATTCTCACCCATATAATTTCATGTGATTCTCTCCAATTGTTGATTGAGACAATACCACATTAGTTCTTACACGTTCTCACAACAAATTTTAACATCTCAATTGGCCAAATCAAGAGGTAAATGAAGTGCAAGGTAGTTGAATCATCACAACTTCTTCCAACATTAAACATCTGTAATTCACAGAACTTCCATCCATAATTTAAATACTTCATCATTTAAAAGGAAAAACATGAAGAAAACTACTCAGAACTCATGGAGAAAATACAAACACAATTTGATTTGAAACTAGAGATCATAGTGAAAACACAATAAATCATACTTTAAAACCAAATGTAAAAACAATGATAAAAACTTATTTAAAAATCCTTTCCATAGAACTCTTGAAATTCCTTTAAAACTTTCCTTTCCACTAAATGACTCATTAGGGGGTGGCACCCAACTCTAAGGATTCACTCTCCAAAATTATAATACAAACTATGATAATGTAAAGTTGAAATGTAAGGAAAGTATGGCAAGAAGAAGACTTTCTTTCTTCCTCTCTCCCTTCAACGACTTCAAGCTTTTCTCAAACTTCTCCCGCCAATACTTCCATTCAAAACACTTCCCTTTCTTCTGATCTTTAAGTCTTCTTTTAATAATTTTTCAAAGGGTGCCTTAGTGTCTATTCAAATCATGTCCAGAATCAATGAATATACCAAGAGATGCTTCAATCCATTTAAATTTTAAATGAATTTTGGTGCCAATGATAAGTTAGGGATGTTTAAACCAAAGAGTGCTTCAGAAACACCTTCAAATTTGCACCAAAACTAATTCAAATTACAGAGGTTAACTGTCGCGGCTATGCACCAGCCCTTAACGCTTAGCCGTTTGATACACCTAAAATATATAGTTTTTCTATGCACATTTTTATACCTAATTTTGATCATATTGCACTTTAATGGAAGGTATTTTCATATTTTTCTTGCAGGTATGATTAAAATGAGTGATTGTGATGAAAGGAGCAAAAAAAGATCAAATTTAGAGCAAAAATGAAAGGTGTGTAAAAATAGCCTTTGGCGCCTAAGCGCCGATGGCTGGAGCATAGGCGCGACAGCTAAAAGTGACTAATTAAACCAAATTTGGCATTATTTCCAAGGGGTGTTTGACGCAACATTTGGTTTAAACTTCTTTAACTTCTTTTGGGCGGCAAATTCGAATGAAGAGATGCATTCTTTAGTAGATAAACTGAATCTTGACAAGATTTGAAGAGACACCAAAGCACCTTTTGAAGAATTATTAAAATGAAGATTTGAAGATCAGAAAATAAGAAGAGTTTTAAAAAGAAGTATTGGTGGGAGAAGTTGGAGAAAAGCTTGAATTAGTTGAAGCGAAAGAGGAAGAAAGAGAGTCTTCCTCTTGCCATATTTTCTTTACTTTTTCATTTTACTTTATCATATTTTGTATTAGATATTAGGAGAGTGAATCCTTAGAGTTGAGTGCCACCCCTTAAGGAGTTATTTAGTGTAATGCAAAAGTTTCAGACAAACTTCAAGGGGCTTGTGGACAGGATTTTCAGATAAGTTTTTATCTTTGTTTTTACATTTGGTTTTAAAGTAAGACTTGTTGTGTTTTCACTGTAATTTCTACTTTCAAATCAAATTGTGTTTTTGTTTTCTCCATTAGTTTTGACTAGTTTTCTTTATCTTTTTCCTTTCAAATGATGAAGTGATTAAATTATGGAAGGATGTTGTGTGAAGTATAGATTTTTAATGTTGGAAGAAGTTCTGATGATTCCACTACATTTTACTTCATTTACCTCTTTATTTGGCCAATTGAGATGTTAAAATTTGTTGTGAGAACATGTAAGAACTAATGCGGTATTGTCTCAAATAACAACTGAAGTGATTCACATGAATTTGTATGGGTGAGAATTGTAGTCCATATAGTTGAGTGCAAATAAATAAGGAGATATGCTTTTTAATGGGTGTAGAATTAGAGTACTTTAGTGTGACAGACCAAAGCCCAAAATTTGGTTTGATTTTTTAAGTATTTTTTTGAGATGTTAGCCCCCGAGTGGAGGGAAAAGAGGGAACTCTAGAGTGTGAGCTAGTATCTTCCCTGCCTAACCCATCTACAAGATTTCAAAACTTCAGATTAACCAATGTTCTTTATAGAACCAAGTAAGGATAGAGAACATAACTGCTCCTATTTGGCACAACATACTTCCACAATGAAAATCCATAATTATTACTGACTCATTCAAATAGGAAAAATTAATTTTATTCTCATTTGCTTTCATATCATTTAATAGTCTTGATAATTTTAGTTGCTTACTTTACTTTTTTAAAAAATTTATCAAAAATAATTTAAACTTTTTAATTATAAAACATCACTTGTAAAAATCATTTTTAAAAGTAAAAAGTTGTTTTTCTGCTTTCTTTAAATATTTAGACATTTTCCTGTGGGTTCGATATCTCGGGGCTTAATCAGAAAGTCTTATATTACTTGATAAAAAATAAATATACTTGCATAGAATCCCATATTAAAAATAATTAAAGTTGATTTCTTATTTGCTTTGGAATCAATTTTTTGGTGTCATTGTAAAATAAGAGATATTATCATTGAGAAAATATAAAGTGTAAAATGTAAGCATAAATATTCGGAGCATTTACCAACTGAACTTGAGCTTAAATCATATTGAGTTATTAAAAATATCAATTATAATTTGAAAGATGCTGGTGAGAAGAGATTGTTGCAATTAAATGAGCTTAAAGAAAAAAGAATGAATCTTATGAAAATGCTAGGATTTATAAAGAAAAGATGAAGCTATGGCATTATCGGAAGATTCTTACTAAAAATCTTGAACCAAAACAATAGGTTTTATTATATAATGCTAGATCGAAAATATTTGTAGGAAAACTTAAGTTCAGGTGGATGGGCCCACTTATTGTGATGAAAGTTTATTCCAACAGAGTTGTAGATATTAAAGATCTTAAGAATGGAAAATATTCAGAGTCAACAGTCATAGACTAAAACCCTATTATTCAGTGAATCAATCTAAATTTGATGATAATCTGATGTTGAGTCACTCAAAATAAGTTCTAGTTATGTGAGGCTGGAGACGTTAAACCAAGTGCTTTTTGGGAGGCAACCCATATTTATCGGTGTGCTTTACATTAAGTTTACTTTGAGTGCTTTTGTTTGGTTTTATTTGAGAAAACTGTCGGCCGTTTAAATTTTTCCTCCTTTTCTTTTGGTTGGAGGTTTATGAAATTTTGAAAAATGTTTAAAGCATAGTTTTATAAAAATAGAATTTTGATTTAGCTTAATATATATGGATTTTTGTAAATAATATTTTAATTTTAAAGAATACGAAATCAAACCGATCTCATATAAATGATAGTTTAATTAATTAAGCATTTCGTCACAGGACATGTATCTATCCCGAAGAATAGATACATTATTTGGGATGAAACTTCATCAAATAAACTAAAGAATTCATGATATCCATTTGGTCTGCGAACCATTGTTGACCGACAATTTCCCCTATCTAATATGAAGAAATTAGATAGGGTTTATATTAATCTGGGGTCTTTCAGTTTCCTATAACGGCAAGCCTCTATAGTTAATTACATCTTAGGTAACCGAAGTCATCTAAGAAAACTCTTGATATAGATCTGGATATAATTATACTCACGACTTCCAAATGTAAGGTTTTCAAAGAAAATGTAATAGTCGAAAATTCAAAAAGTGATTAGCTCATGTTTTGGAACATTTCATTTTATCAGAATCCATGGGAGAGAAGGCTAGGGGAAGGACATAGATTCATGAAAATCCTGATGTCTTCCCAAACTATCCTATGATTTGGCTTTGATTTAGGATATTTATTTAGGTGTTTCATCCAGTCAATTTTATTATTTAGGACTTACATTCACTTGATATTGATCATGTGAATGGCCTAGAAGATAAGGGGATTTATGTCATACCTAATAATAACCTTGAAAGCCTAAGACGAGTTAGGGCATATGTTGTACAACACAGTTGTATAAGGGCCGAAAAAAAGGCGAGGATTTATGCCGCACTAGGCAAGCTACCTCGAAGTCTTATGGTTTTGCTGACGTAGACAAGCTTTGCGTTGACGATGGCCATGCTACCCACTATGCATGCTCCGAGCTCCTTGTCGTGGTAGGTTTAGTTTAAAGAAATGAAAATTGGAGAGAGAAGAGAAGTGTCATGTTTTGGAAATATATAAAATTGAGATGTCTTAATATTTTATTAGGGGAACATTAAAGTTGATTATAGCGACATCGGTTAAGATCCCACGGTTCCATCATTCCGACGCCACTATTTTCATCGGATTCACTTATTCCAAATGAATTTACTAAACTCAACTTAATGAGTTCCATACTTTCATTTAGACCGTGGGAAACCCCGTTAGCAACACGTAGATTACCTCTTCCGAGGGATTCCCGATCATTCAACGAGTCATTTACTTTAGTTGCAATTGTGGTTTTTGTTTTGTTTGTGATTAAATTTAGTGTTGTTTTATATTTTTGAATGTTGTGGCGGTGAATTTTATCTTACCTTGATTTTTTTTAATTTTAATTTTGGTTTTTGTTTTGTGACTATCCTAAAAGGTTTCAGTTTTCATGCAGGGTGACATTGTTGTTTAGCATGCAAATTGGCAAGAAAAGGAAGTATGGTAGAGTGCAGGTAAGTAAATTGCAATAAAATAAAAGCATACCTGGCGGGCCTTCCCGTCATCTCCACCTGAAAATTTAGTATTCTGGCAATAAGCATTTATATTTTGCAAAAAGGTAAAACTGTTACAGATATGTTCATTATGAACTTACTAAGTCTTAGGTCATAACCCGGTGGATCATATTCATTTACGAGATATTCTCATTTAATAAATATAATAGGTGCAATAGTCCCACAAGGTGTCCAGAAGACTTGTGAATAGGTCGAAAAGAAGCCCAGATATTTCACAATACTTAAACTTCCTTGAGGTCCTTTCAAACTTATTATAGTTGTTAAATGACTCATCATTCATACCCTTATGCTCAGTGAACTAGTGTTTTGATTATCCCTTTAGATGATGTAAACATCACTTAAGATTATACTTAAGAATTATGCGGGCAAATACCCTCAAGGGCAAAGTTTAATTTTTTTAAAGAAAGTGGCCCAACCGATTTAGAGTTGGGCTTATAGTGTTTTAAAATACTTCAACTTGATTATATTTCTCTTGTCTAAACCTTGTTAAGCCAAAATGTGATTAAGCCTGATTCACTAGTAAGCCCTTAAGTTTTAATGAATAATTATTAGAAAAGGAAATTAAATTTGCATGACTATGATTATTATCAAAGTATTGCATTATTGTTATTCCATCAATTAGGGGAGTTAATCTGTGAGTTATCAACTTCCAAAAATCAACCCCTAATATTAAAGATCATTTAATTTAATTATATTCAAAATCAAAATAATAAAGAATTTATAATTTTTATCTTTTGATGGTACAAATTAAAGTTGGTTTCTACCAATTAATTCCATCATGTTCCAATCATGAGAAAGTCAAATTAGGATCATAAATTACCCACTTACCCATCTTGATTAAGCCTAAATATTCATTTAAGGCCTACTTTCTTAAAATTACCATTTTGCCCTTAAGAGTTCAAAAACCTCATAATTCACCAAGTTTAATTTGAATGAAGTTGAAATTTTTATCATACCTCAACCATGGGTTAATTAAAACACTAGAGGATGAAAAGTGATTTTTCTGATTTTAAGTTTATTTATATAATCATTTTAATGCATAAAATAGTTTTTTTAATGAAAATTCAACAACATAATGAATATGCAGTATATGACCGTGAGAAAATTAGAGGAGGAACTCCTAGACTAGAGAATCATTTGAACAAAATTTGATGATTTTTTGAATCTTAATTTAACTAATATAATTATTTTAAATTTTAGAGTATTAATTAAATATAAAATAATATTTAAGTGGAAAATTAAGTTTTGTATTTTTCAAAAATCTCTCTAAGGTCAGGGAACCCAGAGAACTAAGTTTCATATTTTTCAGATTTTTAATTTAATTATTATAATTATTTTAGTGGAAAGTTGAAGAAAATTAATTTTTAACATTTAAAAATCATTTTTAACCTTTAAAATTTTATATCTTTATTTAGGGGTTTGGGAAAAATATTCCAATTTTTCCTAAGTGATTAAGAGATAATTTAGGACATTTTTCACAATTTTATTAATTTTTTTATTTTTATAATTGTTTTTAATTATTTAAATATTAAAATGAGAGTTAAAAATGAAAGTTTTATTTTTATTAAAATTTTATTTTTCAGGGAGTCCTATGGTCTCAAAGAACTCCCAAATTTAATTTTATAACTTTTTTAGGTGTATTTTATTTATTATGCTTATTTTAATGTCTAAATAGTGCTTTTTCTTGGAAAATTCATTTAAGTATTTAAAATAATTCAAAAAGGGTTGAAACTTTTTTAGTGAATTGCTCTGACCATAAAGCTCAGTGGAGAGCAATTTTCAAGTTGTTTCCACTTATACTTAGGTCCAATTAATTTCTTTTAGGTTTAGTGAGTTGATTAAAATTAGGGTTCCCTTTAATGAGTTAAATCGAATTGATATTTTTCCTATGCTTCTCTGGTCACAGGGAACCTATCAAAATAATTTTAGATTTTTATAAGTAACATGCTAATTATCACAATTAATTTATCAGATCAGGGACCTAAACATGGAAAAATAGATAACTTTGTCTAGGGATCTCCTCTGACCTTTAAAAAATCAATGAAAATCCCCCATGACAGATAGAACAAGCACCCTAAATTGCATGCCATGGTGTAAAGTATGAATGCATGGAGAGTTAAAATACTCAAAACACTAATAAATTAACTAAAAATAAAATATGCATCAAATATTTATGAAACCAATTCCACATTATTCTCATATGTTCACTGAGCAAGAGAGTATTTTTAATTTATTTTTATGATTTTTCTACACCAAGTTATAGATTTTTCAAGTTCATGCTATTTAAATAATTCAAAAAATCCTTAATTTTCTATTTATCCTACTCAGCGCCACGACATCCTTAACCGCGTCTAAAGCACATGCGGCAACCACCGATTCGACGCCGCCATCTGAGTCAGCGCACCCTTTTCATCCCACAGTTCTGTCCAGCTTGATCTCCACCGTCCATCTGATACACGCGTGATCGGACGGCTCCCCGTCATTGTCCCCAAGCGTCCTAACCCGTGAACTGTCCACCTTCTAGACCTAATATCTTACTCAATACTTGACCAAATTACGTGTGGTTGGTCTCTATCGACGTGTCTAGACTAGACGAACACATCTATATGGTTATGATGCATTGAAATTAACTAGAACTGAATGGAGAATTCATGGAAGCTCGGGTTGAAGAGAAGTTGTCATACCTTGGTCCAAGAGGCAAGGCCTCAATTGGATGTGCTCGACACATTTGTAGAGGCTCAATTGGTGTGGATGAAGTTAACTTGGTTTTGGTGGAGGTTAAAGGAGTGTCTTGTTTCTAGCTCAAATTTGGGATGAGAAATTGATCTCGGGCAAAGGGTATGAGGGCTGAAGAATAGTGAGGATCTTCTTCTCTTGGTTGCAATTAAGTTTTGGAGAAGTTTAAGAGAGTTTGATTGTGAAAAATCCAGTACCTTTCCTTGCCCGTGAAGGGTCCATTTTATGGCCATGGCCAAGGGGCCGAGCTCGGGGAGTTTGGATTAGTGGATTGAGTTGCTTAGGTGGAAAACAGATCAGCTCAAGAGTCCAATTGGAGTGGGACAGCTAGGTGGGCGAGTTTGGGTGAGCTTGGCTTGGAGGTGGCTCTCAGTTTTGGCATTTTCCTACCACTAGGTCGCCGGCAAGGACAAGAGAGGGTGGCCAGAGGTCTAGTATCTCAAGGAGTGGTCAATGAAGGTTTTAAATGGGATAAAGAGTTGGTTTGGCAAGGATCTTTGGATTTGGCTTAAAATGGGAAAGTATCCCTTAATCATGGGACCCTAGGTCCATGGCTTCCCTTGGGTGGGCTAGGTGGATCTAGCTTAGTCCCTAAGGTCAACTTAGTGGCTGTGGTGGGCTTGGATTGATCAAAATTGGCTTGGTTCGGTTACATTGGGTTATGGATTCAAATTGGCTAGGTTGGGTCTAGGTTAGGCTAGGTTGGATTCAAGCTTGGGTTAGGTCAAATTTAGTAAGAAAAATGACCTAAATTATTGTCACAAAGCTTTTGGAAAAGGTTTGGAGTGATGTTGAATTGATTTGGGAGGTGAATTTGGTGGATTTGGGGTTTTGGTCAAATTTCGGTATGTTGGGTTGGACTTGGGTTTGGGATAGGCTAGAGTTGGGTCAAGGGCTAATTGAAGGTTCAAAATGGTGTATGGGGTTTCATGAGAGTTCTCAACATAAATTGGGTGGGGATTTCAAAGTTAGGGGGTTTAATTTGGTGGATTTAGGACATGTGGTGGATTTAGGGAAAAGTTGGCGATTTTGGATTATGTTGGATTTGGGTGAACCTTGAGCTCAAATTGGGGTGAATTGAATGTTGCATTTGGTCTAGGGGAATGTTATGAAATTTTTAGGATAGAAATTTGGGGAATTGATTTGCTAATTGGGTTCAATTTGGTGAAATTGGGTGACATGGTCAAATTTAGGGCTATTGGGTTTAGATTGAAATTAGGTTCAAAAGGGGTCAAATTGGGCTTGAATTTGGTTTAGATTGGTATTGGGATGATGAATTAAAGTTTCAAATTCAATTTGGGTGGAGTTGGGGTCAATTGGGTGGACATTGAGGGTGAAATGGGTGTTTTAAGGCTTAAGGGGCAATTTGGGGCTTTTTGCCAAAAAGGTCAAATTTGGTCAAATTGGGTTCATAAGAATGTTGAAAATTAAAATTGGGAATATTTTAAGGGTTTTCTAAATTTATGGGAATTTTTGGAATTTTTTGAGTTTTTGGCTAAGAGGGGCATTTTAGTCATTTTGGAGAATTTTGGGAACTTTGGTAATTTTGGGTGATTTTGGTTATTTTGAGTGGTAGCGAGTATTTTGGAATGATCTTCGGAGAATTATGGGTAATTTGGCTGATTTTGGAAATTTTGGGGGATTTTAGGGTTTAGGGGTATTTGGGTATTTCGGTTATTTTGGGTATTTCAGGTATTTTGGGTATTTTGGGTATTTTGGGTTAGGAATTTAGACTCTTTGGGGAAATTGGGATTGGTTGAAAGTGAGCAATATGGATTTATTTGGACTGAGCCATGGTCCAAGGGTCACCCTCATTTGGTCCTCTGTGTGTTCGTACTAGTCAAACCCTAGCCTGAGGCTAATGGCTTCGGAAAGCCACTTACATGAGTTTCGAAAGAGTTAGGGGATCAATTTGGGATGTGTTTTATTTAGGGTTTGGGTGTGTGTAGTGTAAGTGTGGGTAAACTCCCGACCTCCCAGGGTAGATTCTAAGGTCTAAACACCTATAGGGGGCTTCCTTATGCTTGGTCTCTTCCTCCCAAAAGATGGAGGTTAGGCCTTAAGCATATGAAAACTCCCAGTGAAGTGAGAAAAGTTTGAATTCCTATGGGGAAGGGTTCCATGACTAGTCTTCTAAGAAAGTAACCATGAGAGCCTTATGGCTAGACCCTAGGCCATTCTAAAGACAGACTAGACCTCAACCAAAAGTGATGTCAACAAAAATGTGGTAGTATTTTGAAGTTCTTATGATATAGTGGTGTTTATTGAACTTAATTGATGACATAGAGGAGTCAGAATGAGGATTTGGATGTTTAACAGACTTGTGCTAAAATGAGCACTGGCGCTTAGGCGCCACAGTTATAAAAATGTGATAAAGGAGGTTCTACAAGCCTAAATCATGGGTAAGTGTTTTTGGGAGTTATTTAGGAGTTAAAACATGTATAGGGTAGGGTTTGGAGATTTTCCAAGTCTATAAAAAGGCCCAAAATTAAGAGATACTTGCCTCTGTTATTATTTTGACTTCTGAGTCTTAAGGAAGAGAATTTTGAGAGCCAAAATGTCTCCTTGTGAGAGTGAAGTTAAGAAGAAAGAGGAAGCCAAAAAGAAGAAGTTCATTTGTGAGAATGCGTAAGAGTTATACAATGGGTTTCTAGCCGTTAGTATATAAGGAATCACAGAAAGGATTACAAAGATCAATGATGATGTGGCTTCAATCAAAGCAATGGTAAATGAAAATAACACACATTTGGCGCACATTGGATGGCAACTCAAAATCCAATTCTGTCATACAATTCATGTAGAAGAATCAGATAAAGCGATGTATCTGAAGAACAAATGGTTAGAAGAAGAATATGTGAGAGTTTTCAACCATCGCCCGTTTTATCAGATTTACAATCCAGATGGTTCAAATGGAACTAATGGTGGTTCTAGATATATTCTGCCTAATGGAGAATGGAATTAAATTCTAGTGTGGTCTTGTGATTTAGATATCTATGTTTAGTGTTTAATGTTTATGATTGTTGTAATTTTTGTTTAGTGTTTGTGTTTTAAGTGTGTTACATCTTAATGATGTAGATTTGTGTTTAATTATATGTGTAAGAGCATGTGTTTTGGAAAATTTCATCCAAAGATTTTGGATTGAAATTTTTAGTTGTATTAAGTGTTTTGATTTTAATGAAATATATGTTTGTGTGTAAAATTTGAGTGAATCGATTGATATTTAAGTGAGAATTTACAATATTTAAGGGTGTATGGGGTAGTAATAATTATTTAAATCGTTTAAGGGTGATTAACTAGGCATATTAGTGCAATTTAATTAATCCTCAAAATTTGCACACCCGCGCCTAAGCGCCAAACCCTTGGCACATAAGCGCCAGCACTGGCGATTATGCACCAAATTTTTGCGCATAGGCGCTGGTTCGTGAAAAGCAGTTTACAGGCGTTAAAAATCCTGAAAATTGATATTTTTTACCCCACTGTCACCTTCAACCTCCCAAAGTCGCGATAAACGTCCTTAGGCTTCACTTAATTTAATCAATTTAGAGTTGATTTTGACGAAAATTGTTAGATCTCAACTCTTTAAGGTATGAGCACTCTTCTTAAGCAAATTTTTTTTATTTTCACCATGTATTATTAGTACATTCTTAAGAAATCTGAAAAATCACTATCCATAGTGAAAATTTGAAAAAAAGCTTGAGATGAGCTTGGATTAAGTAGATTTTAATTTTAGAAGTTAAGTTTAACAAGTTTAGTTTGATTTTGGAATTTATGATGAAAATTTTTACAATTTTTAGAATTGGCTACAAAATTGAAGCGTTCGAAAGGGAACGATAGATTCAATTCAAAGAAATTCTTCAATTCTAGAGCTGAGGATCGTTACATTAATGCGCTGTCGTCACGTAAGTTGATTCATGAGCGAGTTGTTAGTAAACTAGGAGGACATATTGATGAAATGATTGCTCAAGGAAATTAGAGAAATTACTGTTGCTGTTATTTCTGTGGTAAGAGAGTTCTATGCTAGCTTTCCTGCAGCAGAGGAAAATTTGGTGATAGTTCGAGGAGAACAAGTTGATTTTTATCCTATAGTAATCAATACCTTTTACCTACTACCTCCTGAAATATTTTGTTATTATGCAAATTATCATCCTACAGAAGGGGAATTAGATGAGATTATGTATTTTATGACTGATGGAAGAGATCTTCGGAAAATCTCAAATGAGAAGAGAGTGAATTTTCAAGCCTCAAAGTTAAATGCCACCTCTAAGGCTTGGCATTATTTTATCTCATCTAAGTTATTATCGTCAAGTCATGTTAGCGATGTTACGAGGGAGAGAGTTGTTCTGAACTATTGTATTCCGTAGGGAAAGTCGATAGACATTGGAACTATTATTTTTTATTATATCATCAACTGTGCCAGAGCTGTTTCTACTGGAGGTATGGTATTTCCTTCCCTGATTCATTTAATTTGTGAGGAGCCTGGTGTTAAGTTTGAAACTTGGAAAGAGGTCCTTCAGCCACTTAGACCTATCACCAGTGTAAATGTGAACATTTACACTGTGCATTAAGAATTTGGCTGGAAAGGAGGATTCATTAGAGCTTTTAGTTCTGCTGCTTCTAATTCTCGCGCTTCTACTTCACAAGCGTCATCATCTAGAGTTGAGTTTTCTGGATCACATACTGGATTGTCACGGAAGATTTTGTGGAAAATAAGTTTAACCAGAGAACATGTTGAGGATATAGATGGGAAGGTGGAAAATACTGAGAGATACATTCAGAAACATGATGAGTATGAGGAGAATTATCCGCAATATATGGATAGACTGGTTAGAGGAGATCACAATGCTAAGATGTCTCCTCATCCTTATTATATTTGATATGTACCTTCCAGAGATTGGAACGAGGGAGATCATGATGATGAGGATGATGATTAGGATTGATATTTGCTGAGTCTATGATGTTTTTATTTGTGTTTTGTGATGTTGAGACATTTTATTGTTTGATGTATTTTGTTGTGAACACTGATATGTGTGGACTATTTCTATTGTGCACATTTCAATATATTTGTGCTGGATTTATGTTTTGTGATAGTTATGGTTTATGTGATGTATTGCTGTAATATGTTTTTGGTAGTAAATGTTCTAATGTAGTTATAGTGTATTGTGTTTTTAGTAGGGTATAATTTAATTCCAAAAACTGTTAGGAAAATTTAGAACACTATTAGAAACCACTATTTAAATTGCATGTTTAAACTTTTCAAAATTTGTTACCATATATTTTCTAGTGTTGTTCTGATATTTGTTATGTTAAGTTAGTGTGTATTTTCTTTGAAAACCTCTACTACAGTAGAAGTCCTTTGAAATTTTCATTTTATGAAAAAGTAAAAATTTGAATTGGATTTTTGTTTACTCCTATTTTTAAACTTTTATACTTGCATATTTAGGTTATGAAGATTCTTGTAAGCATGTTATTTTAGTTTTTAATTCGTACCCATGTATCAATACATATTCTTAAATGTTTTATCTTAATTAAAATTTTCATGTTTGGAGAGAATTTAAAAACAAATTTTCAAAAACTATATTTTTATTTGTTCTCAAGAATACTATAAATAAAATTTGATTTTTGATAAAAATTAATTATGTATATGAAGCTGTATTAGGGGAAAAAATTTTTGAATATAGAAATGAGTAAGGGAATTTAGTTAAAATCTATAGTAATGATGAAAAGTTTATATTTAAAATTTTCTTAATAAATAAATGTTAAATATAATGAAACTATCTTTAGTATGAAATGTTGTATTTTTGGAAAAATAGAAGATTTGACTTTTATTTTTCAAAACTTAAATTTGTTTTATTGAAAAATAATTTTTAACACTATAATTATAATTTTTAAGTGAATGTATATATCAATCCTTTGATAAAATGGAAGGGTGGAATTCAAAATCATTAAAGGCCTATCCAGATATAGTAATCATTTCCTAAAAATGAAAAATAAAAAAAGGGAGGAGAATCTTGAGGATTTAAGGGTCTAATATAAAATTAGTTCCACAGCTGAATTTTTAAAATACAAGTTTTGTGAATATCTAAAGCTTAAGAATATAATATAGTAAGTAAAATTATTTTCTAATAAAAAATTTTAAGTTAGGAAAATAAAATGTTTAAATCCTAGATTTTGAAAAGCTACAAGTATTTCTGAACTAGATCGGAACTCATATTTTTCACGATCCTTCACTTAAGAACTTTCTAAACTTTATGTTGGCCTAATTTACTAAATTTGTTTTTAAATTGAACTATTTCATTTCTAGAACAAAATTTTGACACCTTCCTAAAGAAACTCATTTACATCATTTGCATGTTTGATTTTTATATGATTATAGTGTCACTTGAGGACAAGTAACATTTTATGTTTGGGAAATTTTAATACACCTAAAATATATAGTGTTTTTATGCACATTTTTATACTTATTTTTTATGATGTTGCGCTTTAATGGAAGTTACTTTCATGTTTTTCTTGCAGGTATGATTAAAATGAGTGATTATGATGAAAGGAACAGAAAATAATCAAATTTGAAGATAAACTGAAAGTTTTTATCTGAAAATGATTTGAAGAGACACCAAAGCACCTTTTGAATACTTATTAAAATGAAGACTTGAAGATCAGAAAAGGAGAAAAGTTTTGAAAACAAGTATTGGCGGGAGAAGTTGGAGAAAAGCTTGAAGTGATTGAAGGGAAAGAGGAAGAAAGAGAATCTTCGTCTTGCCATACTTTCTTTACTTTTCCATTTTACTTTATCATAATTTGGATTAGAATTTAAGAGAGTGAATCCTTAGAGTTGGGCACCATCCCTTAAGGAGTTATTTAGTGTAAAGTAAAAGTTTCAAAGGAACTTCAAGAGTCTTGTCGAGAGGATTTTCAGATAAGTTTTTATCTTTGTTTTTACATTTGGTTTTAAAGTAAGACTTGTTGTTTTTTCAATATGATTTCTACTTTCAAATAGAATTGTGTTTGTGTTTTCCCTATCAGTTATGAGTATTTTTCTTTATCGTTTTCCTTTCAAATGATAAAGTAATTTAATTACTGAAGGAAGTTGTGTGAAGTGTGGATGTTTAATGTTGGAAGAAGTTGTGATGATTCCACTACCTCGCACTTCATTTACCTCTTGATTTGACCAATTGAGATGTTAAAATTTGTCTTGAGAACATGTTAGAACCAACGTAGTATTGTCTCAAACAATAATTGGATTGAATCACATGAAAATGTATTGGCGAGAATTGTAGTCCATATGGTTGAGTGCAAATAAATAGGGAGATATGCTTTTTAATGGGTGTAGAATTAGAGGACTTAAGTGTTGTTTTGAGATGTTAGCCCCTGGTGAGGGAACTCTAGAGTAAGAGCTAGTATCTTCCCTGCCCAACCCATCTACAAGATTTCAAAACTTCAGATTAATTTATGTTCTTTATAGAACCAAGTAAGCGTAAAAAATCAAACTGCTCCTATTTGGGACAACACATTTAGTTACATTCACAAAGAAAATCCTTATTTATTTCGGATTCATTGAAAGATGAAAAAGATATTTGATTCTCATTTACATTCATATCATTTAATAGTCTTAAAAATTTTAGTTGCGTACTTTACTTTTTATTTTTAAATTATCAAAAAGAATTTAAACTTTTTTATTATAAAACATAACTTGCAAAAATTATTTTGAAAAATAAAATGTTGTTTTATCAGTTTTCTTTAAATTTTTACACATTTCCTTGTGGGTTCGATATCTCGGGGCTTAATTAGAAAGTCCTATATTACTTGATAAACGATACGTATACTTGCGTAGAATCCCATATTAAAAATAATTAAAGTTGATTTCTTATTTACTTCAGAATCAAGTTTTTGGTGCCATTGTAAAGAAAGAGATGTTATTTTTTAGATGAAATATAAAGTGTTAAATGTAAGCATAAATATTCTAGGATCACCGCTAGAGGCTAATTTTGCACACTATTCATTTTTGCTCCAAACTTGATTCTTTTTTTTGCTCTTTTCATCACAATCATTCATTTTAATCATATCTGAAAGAAAAACATGATAATATCTTCCATTAAAGTGCAATATCATCAAAAATAGATATAAAAATGTGCATAAAAATACTATATATTTTAAGTGTATCAAAATCCCCTAAACTTAAACTCTAACAGATCCTCCTTTCCAACCAAATTCTGAATGTACACTGTAAGTGTTCACATTTACACTGGTAATAGGTTTAAGTTGCTCAACAACCTCTTCCCAAGTTTCAAACTTTACATCAGACTGCTCACAAATTGAATGGATATGGGAAGGAAATCCCATACCTGTAGTAGTGACAGCTCTGACACAACTGATAATATAATAAAAAATAATCACTACAATGTCTATCGGCTTCTCCTACTGAATACAATAGTTGAGAACAGCTCTCCCCCTCGTAACTTCGCTAACATGACTCAAAGTTTAAGAGCTTTTAATCTCTAGTGATTTTTTAAAACCCTAAAAATTGGATTGACCTCAATATAACCTTTTTTGGATCAAAACAACATGACATCCTAAAATAATCAGATCAGCAATAACAATCCCTGATTTGGTCAACCTTTAACGTAAGATGGTCAAATTTGGTCAAAATGGTCGATCCATGAGCTAATGACCACCAAATCGACCAAACCAATGACTTAAATGGTCAAATTGGGTAAAAATGGTCAATCCATAACCCATTCACCACTCTATTGAACAAACTGGCTAACCTTTGACCTAAATGGTCAAATTAGGTCAAAATGCTAAACCTTTGACCCAATGACCACTCCATTAATCAAATTGGTCAACCTTTAACCCAAATGCTCAAATTAGGTCAAAAAGGTCAACCCTTAACCCAATGACCACCCTATTGACCAAACTGGTCAACTTTTGACCCAAATGGTCAAATTAGGTCAAAATGGTCAACCCTTGACCCAATGACCACCCTATTTACCAAAATGGTAAACCTTTGACCCAAATTGACAAATTAAGTCAAAATAGTCAATCCTTGACTCAATTACCACCCCATTGACCAAATTGGTCAACCATGGTCAATCTTGGTGAATCATGGTCAACCTTAGTTAACTTTGGTCATACCTGGTCAACAATGGTCAACCATGGTTAACTTTGGTCAACCCTAGTCAATCATGGTCAACCTTAGTCAACTTTGGTCAACCATGGTCAACATTGGTCAACTCTGGTCAAATCTGGTCAACCTTAGTCAACATTGGTCAAACTTGGTCACCAACGATCAACCTTGGTCAACTTTTGTCAACCCTAGATAATCCTAGCGAACCTTTGTTAACTTTGGTCAACCATGGTCAACCTTGGTCATTTTTGGTCAAACCTGGTCAACTGTGGTCAATTCTTGTCAACCATGGTCAACCATGGTCAACTTGGTCAATCTTGGTCAATCAAGGTCAACCTTGGTCAACTTTGGTCAAACTTGGTCAACTATGGTCAACCCCTGGTCAACCATGATCAACCTTAGTCAAACCTGGTCAACTATAGTCAACTTGGGTCAAAATAGCCAATTTTGAACCAAATTGATAAAATTAGTCAAATGGTGAAAACCCAAAATCATTTTGACCAATTTATGGTTTAATATTATAATTTCATACATTTTTAATTAATTATATAATTAATTTAAAATGAAATTATAATCACACATGACATCACATATGACATCACACATGGCATCACAAATGACATAACACATGACATTACACATGACATCACATATGACATCTAAAATCTATAAATGATTTTAAAAATTAATTTGACATATGTAGGGTCACTAATAAGTCACCCATGAACCATAAAACATTTTATGACCCATGACACTTCTTCCTTAACAAAAGACAAAAGATCATTATGCCACCATCATGAAGAGAATAATGTGGTGTCATTTCCTCATGAATTTTTGAATAAGGATGAGGAAAAGGCATCACTCGCCTCCCGCCTAATTCAATGAACAAAGAAGCTTAGCCATGCCATTCTCCCCATCATAATTGGCTTCATCATCACTTTCCATGGAAGTAAGGAAAGAGAGGACCCATGTGTCATCCTCTCCACAAACTTATTAAATTTTTGGCAAGAAGTATATGGAGAAGGTCTATCTAGCCTATCTTAAGCTCTTATCCACCTTATGAGCTAACCAATGGAAGGAGGCCAAAAATTACATGCCAAATCTTCACCATGGTTAGGTTCATCATAACCAAACCATGAAAGAGAGGGAATGAGAAGCTTATGTGTCATTGTTTCATGAAATTTGGAGTGAAGATATGGTGAGCTAATCACTCACCACCACCACCATCTAATAAGATAATGACCCATTTAAACCATTATCATAAACATAATTATTGTCATCATGACCAACTTATGAAAATTGGGAATGAGAAGGCATATGTCTCATCTCATCCCAAATTCATTAAATGGCTCAAGAATTCATAGGAAGGAGGTGGATCTAAGAAGCTTTATCTACAACATGGATTAACCAATAAGTGAAAAACAAGTTAGGATCATCAAGATAAGCCATCATGAGCTACTTATCTTCTTCTCCAAGAAATCCTACGCTTATCCATGGCTTCACGAAGGTTATAAAAAGCCATACCTGTGAGCTCACAATGTAGGGAGAAGGAGTGGAAAAGCTCTAAAAATCTAACACACCTCATCTCGATTGGACTTACGATAGACTTAGCAATGAAAAAATGATCCTTCCTCTTCCTCTCATGCTCAATTGAGGCCTCACCTCTCGAGACCAGGTATGTGACTGGCCCGATTTAACTTGCTATATAGATGTGTACCAAATTTAAATCTACGGCAATAAAACTTGATTGCTACTGAGTGCTATGCCGTTAGTGATTAATACTTTTTAAATATATGTTTATATAGCAAAATATAATTTTTAAGGAAAATATTTTATATACTTTTTGGGTACTACGCAAGTATATGTATCGTTTCAAGTAATAAATGGCTTTGAAACAAATACCCCAATATCGATCCCACAGGGAAAAAAATATGGTAATAAATTTTTAAATATTACATTTCAAAATCTTTTTGTATTTTAATCTAACTATAAATTACTTATAATTTACTAGATGCAGATAAAGAAAACAATAATAAGAAAATGAATTTGTGAAAACTATATAAAACAAACAACTTTCTTCCCTTCAATTAATCCAAGATTTTTAAGATAATTTAATATTCGTTGGAGAATCTATTTTATGGTATTGTGCCAAATAGAAGCATTCCTATTCTTTACCCTTTGATTCAGGCGCAAAGAACATTGGCTAATCTACAAATCAGGTTCGGATGTATTGTTAGTAGAATGGGTTAATCTAGGCTCACACTACTAGATATCCAAGGGTGGCTATGGTCGGCCCTACTAGTGAACCTTTCCTTATCTGTAAATCAAATTATAAGAATTTAGTTTGTCACTCTAAAAACTTATCAATTCTACGCCCTTTAAATCTTTTCTTCCTATTTATTTGCACTTCACCTTGAATAGCCCGCACATAGCCTTCGACTACTCAAGGATTCATGTGACATCTACAAGTTAAGAGTTCATCTCCTTCTAGGTCTCAAAACTCTTCAACATGTTTTAACAATTTAAATGGCCAATTTAAAAGTAAAGTAAGATCAGGTATTAATATCATCACAATGTTTTGAAAATATTTTGATTCTCAATTCTCCATCGAATTTTATATTATCTTATTTATCTTTTCATAATTGAATGAAGAAAGTAAACTAAATGCTTAGAACACATTGAATATAAACAGCAAAACATAATAAATAAACTTTGAATCAAAAATAAAATACTTATCTCAAATATTCCTTCTACAGATCTTTTGATTCCTACTGACTCCACAGTGAAATGTACTCCAGATGCAACAACTTGAAAATAAACTCACTAAACTAAATATAAGTGGCCCTAAATTTCTCTCTCTATTTCTCTCTCCAAGGATGAGAGATCCTAAAGTGGCTAAGAGATAGGGGATACAATAGGGGGCACATTTTTTCTGAAGGAGTGGACTCCTATTTATAGGCTTCAAGGGTTGCCTTGAGGCACCTCTTCAAAACATGTCCACATTCAATGAATCTTCTAGAAGGTCTGTCTGGCGCCTAGGGGCCGGACACCGCGTCCAGTTCTTTGCACCTCTTCACTTTAGCTCGCACCTCTTCGCGATTAAAACCGTTTTGGAACGTCCAAATGCAATGTATCACATGTCGTATTATCAAGGAACAACTGTCAGTCTTCTAGAATGTCCAATAACCGCTCACTCCGTCAAAATAACCCTCTAAACGTTGTCAAAAACTTGACAATTTCTGTATCGAGTTTGGCGCTTAGGCGCGAACTTCTGGCGCCTAGGCGCCAGGCCATAATTTTTGATAATTCTTGTATTTTGCTCCATTTTTGCTCCTTTTTGCTCCTTTTTCACGCTTTTCCCTTTTTTGGACCTTTTTACATCACCTACATCCAAAAAAACAAAAATACCTTTCATTAAAGCATAATATCCTTAGAAATTGATAAAAATCAAGGCATAAAAATAGGTATTTTTTTCATGGATCAAAATCCCCCAAACTTAAGTATTACCTGTCCTCAAGTAACCCTTTTCACTATATAAAATGTATAACTTTTGGAATAAAAGATAAATATTTAAGATTCCTTATAATTTTTTATTTTATAAAGTCTTTAGTAAATTATTAACCTAATTTCTCTAACTAGGTTTAATTTTAAGAATTTAAAGAATATTCAACTACCAAATCATAAGATTTCAAATTTTTCATCCATTTTGAAAATAATAGAAGTTTATTATATTAAGATCTCATAGATTATTTACAAGAAAAAGATCATCTTGAAAATCCTTTTCTAAATAAAGATTCATGCATAAAAATTAAGTAAAATATGTAACTAGTTTTCCTTCTATATGATAATTCAAGTGAAGCCAAGTTTTGATTAGGTATTTCCTCAAGCTTCTCCTCTCTTCTCTTTTTCTTTTTCTTTTCTTCTCTTTTTTTTCTTTTTTTTTCTTTTTTTCTTTTTTTTTCTTCTTTTTTTTTTCTTTTTTTATATAGAGAGGATTACTATATCTGGATAGCCTGTTAATGATTTTGAACTTCACTATCCTTAACTTATATTTTCAAAACTTATACATTTCCACTTAATTATTATAACATGAATAAAAATTCAAAAAGATTTTCAATCTTTTCTTTTTCATGTGATAATTTTTTATTACTTAATACTTCTAAAATTCCATTATTTCTACCATGAATAGAAAAATTCCTTAATCTTATTCTTCTTTAAGTTATTCTATTCTTAAAATCAATCGATGTTATTAAAATTTTGGTTAAGTTTACTAAATTGTTTATAATTTAAAAAATAAATGTGATCTTAAATAGATTCTTCATTCCTTAAGTTATATTAAAAATTTTTTGTTTTATGAAAATATTAGCTCTTTAAGGACAAATAAAATTTAAATTTGAATGTATTTTCTCTTCCGCCAAACTTAAGTTTTGGTATACTATGAAAATTTGAAAGTATGAGAGAAAGATAATTATAATTTTAAAAAGGAAATTTTTTATAAGTATGTAAAAAAGATCTTAAAAAGAAAGATTTACTTCTACTCATGCTTTTTTGAATAAGAAAGATAAAATTGAAGCAGATATAAAAAGTAAGCAGGCTAATTTTTATGATTACACTAAATTTAAAACAAAATAAAAGCAGAGCAAAATTACTAATTACTAAACAGTAGACTGAAACAAACATATCATAAATTAACTCTAATCTCAGTCTCAAACCCTATATACTAAGAATATTGTAATAACAGAATCTTAACACTAATTAATCCACACAAGTACTTAAACAAATCAACATACATCAAACATCAAACTAAACAAACAAACCAAACAAAACAAACTAACACCAAAGTAGCACAACATAGAGATCTATCAATAACTAGTCACTGGCTGTAGCCTCATCATCATCATCGTCACCAAGGGAAAACTCAACATCCTTAGGATCAACAAATGGTGTGAAACTAGGAAAAGTAGGGAAACTAACATCATGCTCACCCTTCCAAAATCTGACGAGGGCTTCATTATACTCAGCATTATAGCTACTCTTCCTCTGGGTATAATCAGATAAATGATCAAGTTTCATATCAATAGTATCAACCCTGCAGTGAGTTTGAAATAAGTCCTGCTGCTACTCTATAAACTAATCATGCATTGACTCCGAGAAACTCGATGGTGGCTCAGCATAAGTAGAAGGTCGGGAAGTATAACGTCTACTTGGAGTAGGTGCAGAAGAAGAAGGAGCAGTCGATTTCTTCCCTCAAAGACGATCATATATGCTAATGCTCTCCTGACCAATCGGCTTAGTAGTCTTCGACCTTTCCTCCGAAATATCTGCAGTGACTCCATTCTTTATTACATAATGAATAAATCGGAGATGGGAATCCCGATCTAATAGAAGTGCTGGATCTCGCAGTAGAATCTACAGAATCATAAATAATACTGCCGACATCAATAGGCTTCCTTTCCTGAATGCATTAGTTTAAGATCGCTCGATCTCTAGTCACTTCACTCAAGTGGTTGGAAGGTAACAATCTTGCAGAAATAAAATAGTGCCATGCTTTAGAAATACCATTTAACTTGGAGGATTTGAAGTTTACCCTTTTTTCTTTCCTGATCTTCCAAGATCCAGTACCGTCAATCAAATAAACAATGATCATATCCAAATCTCCCTCAGATGGATATAATCCAGAATAGTGACACTCTATAGTCGGTGGCAGGCCGTAAAATACATTGATTATTTCAGGAGTAAATTCTACTCCGACACCTCTGATAAAAACTTCATAATCTTCGGCATCCAGAAAATTTGCATAAAACGCTCGAACTATAGGGATAACAGCAACAGCAGTGAAATAACAGAATCATT